>JAPXFY010006351.1:0-12920 GCA_030674185.1 Monoplex corrugatus | reverse complement strand
TTAAGTTTTGAGCTCCAGAGACTTTATAGCAAAAAAACGAAAGGAGAAAAAAAAAACACTTGATGATGCCCTTAAATTCTTTGTAAGGCCAGAAAAGTAACAATTCTTAAACGTTCAAGTAACAGTGTACCAACAATTTTATTTTTTGGGTCAAATTTCCCCTGTATGAAACGAGAAAAATTTTTAAGATAAGTGTAAGAAATCATTGGGACTTTTATAAAAAAAAATAAAATAAACTTTACGTAAGTTTGCATACTCAAGATCTAAACGATAAATTTGGGCCCATTTGGGGAATTATTTCCCTTTCCTCATTGACAATATAAAAAAGATAAAAAATTACATTAATGTACAGTAATTCTACTCAAGCCCTCATCGATGATTTGGGAAGTCTAAATTTTTTGTTTTCAATTGCCTTTAAAAATTTTTAAAATAACAAAGTTTAAAAACCAAAACCTTTAAACAAATTTTTCCCCACTTACCAATTTACCAAATACAAACCCAAAAATTTGTCCTGTAATTCATATAAGTCTCATAAAGGTTTTTGGGCAAAATTTTTCCAGATTCATGATGAATTTGGGAATCTGACTTTTTTGTTTATCTTTTAAAACAAGTTTAACCCCATACCACTTTTAATGACAGTATTCATATCAAGATTTTCAAAAAAAAAAATTTTTTGGACAGTTGCCTTTTCCCCCTTCCCATTTATATTCAAAAATGATTGTGCGCTTTTTCCCAAAGAAACCAAGGGCCCCCAACAAAAAAAACCCAAAGGATCCCAGATGAAAGGAACCAGCAACAACAGAGAAAAAAACCCCTTTAGCAAAGGGAGAAAAGGTCACCCACTTAAAACCCAAACCCAAAAAAAAATTTTCCCCCCTCCGACGTAATCCATGTTCTTAGAAGTATGCAAAAAAGATGTAAAAAATTAAATTATTCTAAAACCTGGACACCCATTATTCTGTTCTGAAATAACTTAGGTACGAAACCCTTAAAACGCAAGAGGCTAGTTTACGAGGGATTGCCATTTCCGGGGGGAAGTGGGTTTTTATTTTTTTTTATTTTTAAATTTTTTTTTTCAGATCCGGGGAGTGTGTGTATGAGTGGTTTTGTGTTTTTGATGGTGGGGTGTGGGGTGTGTGTGTGTGTGTGTTGGGGTTGTGTGGGTTTTTGTGTGTGGGTTGGGGGTGTTTTGTGTGTTGTGTGTTGTGTTTTGGGTGTTTTTTGGGGTTTGGTGTTGTGTGTTGTGTGTGTTGTGTGTTTTTTTTGTGTGGGGTTGTGTGTGTGTTGTGTTTTTTTAAACCCACACTGGGAGGCTATTTTGGTACACATTTGGGCAAAATAGTTTTCCCGGGGGGTTTTTTCCCATGCTGGGGTTTTTTTGTTTAATCGCCATGCACTAAATTTTTTTAAAACGATTTTTTAAAAGGGGTAAAAGTTGAAATTTTGCGGGGGTTTATCCCGTAAAACGGGGTTCAGGCCCCAAGCAGGTTGCACACACTTTTTGATGTGGAGAAAAAAAAATTTTCCACCCTTTACCCATAGAAAAAAAAGAAACCCCAGGTTTAAAACCCCGGGTTTCTGTTTGGGGAAACCCAACCCGTTTACCCTTTGCCTTTGTTTTTGGTTTGAAGTAGGAATGATTTATTTATTTTTTTTTTTCCCCACTATTTTTTTTTCAAGTGAAAAGAGATAAAACAAAACCCGACCACTTGTGAGAGGGGGCCCATTTTATGATCTGGTTAAACCCTTGTCTTGTTTAGTCAAAGTATTCATAAAAACCCAAATAGTGGGGGGTGTTGTGTGTGTGTTTTTGTGTGTGTGTGTGTGTGTGTGTGTGTGTGTGTTTGGGTGTGTTTTACATGATGTGTGTATATGTGTATGCAAAAACACATACCCCAAAAAACACAAAAAAAACCTAAAACATTTCTGTGTGTGTGTCCTCTCTGTCCTCCTGTCTCCCCTCGTCTCTCTCTGTCTCTCTCTGTTCTTCTGTTTTTTTCTTTTTCTCTTTTCCCCATGGCCTATGTGATGGCGCAAGTATGTTGCTTACTTATGTGTTGGGGGTTTTATATGTATGTGCGACGTGTGGCTAGACTTTTTGGGGTACTGCGAGTAATGTGCATTATAATGGGAGAAGATTTTGTTTTAAACAAAGAGCACAAGGATGGAAAGGTGAAAAATAAAAAAAAAAAGCCCCAAATAAAAACGGTGAATGAAAAAAAGAAATCCACCGAAATGTATGTTTTTTCATAAGCCGCAACAAGGATGAGAACGGGGATTGGCAAAAATTTATAGAACAATGAAACCCCAAGTAGCCAATTTAAAGAACCCAGTCGTAACATTTTTTCCCCCAATTTCAACAGCAACGTGTTCTCCTGTGCAAACAAACACTGTCGAAATTTCATACCCAAAATTGGATTCTCCGAATTCTGTTTTTAACTTAAGGTCATTTGCCCCTATGCCGTGCTCAGTTCTAAACCCGCAGTCCCGTGGGGAAAAAATTTTGTTGGTTTAATTTTTCCAAAAAACCCCCCCCCCCCTTTTTTTTTTTTTTTTAAATTTTTAAAAGGTAGAGACCAAAAAGAAAACTTGAATATATTTTTAATGTAAATTTTTTTTTTGGGGGTCTGTATTTTTTGATAGTCTATGAATTTTGTTTTGTCCATTTGGGGGGCAGTGTTTGCTGCACATACTTGTTGGGCGCGCATGCTGGGTTTTTCTTTCATGTTTCCACAAGTTAACAAGGTTACAGGATCCTCAACGCACGTATTTGCTGTTCTGCATTGTGTGTAACACAAACGGGTCTCAGGTATTAGCGGTATGAATGTTGACCCGGGAAATTGGAATCATCTCTACCCTACCCCACCAAGTGGTACAACGACAAGATCGAATGAAATCTTCCGATTGAAGTCCCACGTCTTACCCAACTGACTACCATGCAGATCGAATTTGAATACGTTTCCCCTAATATCCAATGATAATTTGAATATGGCTTCTCAAGATAACATGAATATGGGCCTTTATATCCAATTGTAATTTGAAAATTATTTCATGTAAATGATAACCTGAAAATTACTTTCATATGCAAATGTTAACCGAATATGGGTTTAATCAATGACAACATGAATTGCCACTAATTTAACCAATAAAAATAGATGCGACCTTCTATATCCAACTGATTTAAAATTGAATATTACCTCTCATATTCAAAGATAACCAAATATGACTTCTCATGTCCAATGATAATTTAATATGACTTCTCATGTCCAACTGATACTCGAATATGACCTCTAAAGTCTAACTGAAAACTTTTTAATAAACGTCTCATTACTGATGATTTCAATAGACCACTCATCCCTACGTGAATAGGACCTCTCATGTCCATGATAACTTGAATATTGGTCTCTCACCAAAGCCATGTGGCAGGGCAATGATATTGATAATGACTCAGAATTAAAACAACAACACATTTTCCCAAAAATCAACATGCCCAATCTCATTATTTCGGCATGTGTGTACGAAGTCAGCCAAAAATACTATATCCTCATGCTGTGGACACATCACTATTCTGTCTCCCTTAAAACACTATGGACACATTTTCTATCTGTCTAACACTATTGGACAATCACTATCTGTCTAAAACATATGGACACATCACTACTATGTCTACCACTATGGAAAACATCAATTTTCTGTTTCTTCACACTATGGACAAAATCATTACTCTGTCTACACATATGGACACATCACTACTCTGTCCCACACACTATGGAACATCATTACCTGTCTACACACTATGGAAATCACTACTCTGTCTTTCACCCCTATGGACACATCATTACTCTGTCTACCACTATGGGGGGACATCATTACTCTGTTACACATATGGACACTCACTACTTGTCTACACACTATGGAACATCACTACTCTGTCTCAACACTATGGACACATCACTATCTGTTACACAAAATGGACACTTTATTACTCTGTCTACACATATGGACACATCACTAATTGTCTACACACTATGGACACATCATTACTCTGTCTACACACTATGGAACACATTCACTCTGTTTTACACACTATGGACACAAATCATACTGGCTACCACACTTGGAAATCATACTTGTCTACCACTATGGACCATCATTACTCTGGTCCAATATGGCCATCACTCTGTCTACCACTATGGACACATCATACTTGTTTACACACTAGGAAAACCTTTTACTTTCTGAACACCTTTGGAAATCATATTGTCTCCATAGGACCATCATTCCTGTCTCCCTATGGAACATCCCATTACTTTCTGTTTACACATTGGACCAACTATTTGTCTACACTTTTATGGAAATCCTACTTGTTTAAAATTTTGGAATCTTTTCCTTGTCTACACTATGGACACATTTCCCTTTTCTTACACCTATGGAACATCATATCTGTTAACATATGGAAAATCATATTGTTTTTACCACTTGGAACATTATTGTTTTTAAAACCTAGGAAACATATTTTTGTTTTTCACTTGGGAACCTTTTTTGTTACCCCTTGGCAATATACTTGTTAACATTGGAACTCACTTTCTGTTACACCTATGGAAAAATCTTTATTGTTAAAAATTTGGAAAATTTTTTTTTTTTCCTTGGCAATCATACTGTTAACATAGGGAAACATCATATTGTCTTCTTACACACATGGAAAAACACTACTTGTTACCATTGGCAATTTTTATTTCTTTTTCAATAGGGAAAAATATATTTTTCTTTACCACTTTGGAAATACTATTTGTTTACCACTATGGAATATATTTGTTACACAATGGAACATAAATTTTCTGTTACAATTTGGGGGAATAACTGTTCTTTAAATAGGGAACTATATTTTTTAAAACTATGGAAATATTTTTTTAAATATGGCACTATTCTCTGTTTAAACCTTGGAAAATTCTTGTTAACACTATGGAAATCTTTTTCTCTTTTAACATATGGACAATACTTTTTAAACCCTTGGAAATACTACTTTTAAAATAGGAAAATCATATTGTCTACAATAGGCACTCATATTTGTTCCCCCTAGGCCCAATAATCTTTTTTAACTTGGGAAAAATATATTTTTTAAAAACAATGGAAACTATATCTGTTAACATATGGAACATCTCTCGTCTTTTTCCCAATATGGAAACAACTTGTTAAATATGGCACATATTTCTTCTCTTTAAAATAGGGGAAAATATTCTGTTTTTACAACTTGGAACTCATATTTGTCTACCATAGGAACCCCTTTTGTCTCAACTATGGAAATAATTTTGTTACCGGAAACCCCTTTCGGGCTCCCATGGACAATTTTTTCTGTTTAACATATGGAACATCATATTGTTTCCCAACTATGGACACATCATATTTGTTCACATATGGACAATATATCGCCCCATAGCCGGGGGGTTTTCGACCCTTCACAGGTCGGTGTCGATTTCAGGCTGTGAACCAAACGGGCGCGGTAAAACGATGCTTTAAATTTATTACCCCTTTTTTTCCCAAAATGCCGCAAAATAAGGGGGGTTTATCGGGGTAATGAACGGGTTGGAAATAATCAGAAAGGTCCCTTTTTTACTTGCCCGTAAATTCAAGGGGGGAAAAAAAAAAAGTTTAAAAGGTGTGTTTTTTTGCATTTACAACGAAAAACCAATGTTTTCAGTAAGTGTGAGGGGGCCCCTCAAGACATTTGGTACTTTAAAACAAAGGACATGCCCCCTTATTGTTTCAAAAATTAGGCTTTGCCCCATGAGTGGCCCATTTAGGTCAGGAATACCCCTTATATTTATTTTAACCCCTTTTTTACCCCGTCAAGCTTGTATTGCCCCCAAGTAGCAAAGAAAAACTTAACCCCCTTTATTCCCCACGTTATCCACCCGTTCCTTTTAGGTGGTGGATGGGTGGGGAGTTAAAGGGTTAAAAAGAACCCAAAGATCGGTTATGGAGTGTGATCACGGCCCAAAAGCACCTATACTTGGGGTATTTTTTATAGTGAAGTTTGTGATTCTAATGGTTGCTGTGCTATGATTTGTTTCAAAAAAATTAACTATTTTTTGGTGGCAATTTTTCTCATCGTTGTTCTGTGTTTTTTTTATCTTTTTTCCCCTTGCCCCTTTTTTCCCTAAGGCAATTTTTTCCGGCTTGCTGATGTGCCCTACATATTTTTATCAGCGGCAGGGTGAATCAGAAATAGGGCGAATCGGCCAAGCCAAAAAAGCATTCAAGAAAGATGCGATTTTACAACAAAGCATATAATTAACTCAGAAAAAAAGTTTTGAAAGTTTATGCCCCCCAAAAAATGTCGGATGTGAGGGTGGACGTCAAAAAACAAAACCGAACAAGATACGGCAGCAGAGTGTTTTAAAAAGAATGTTGCGGTTCCCAAAAGGCAGCAAAGAAAAAAAACGAGAAGTCTTTGGGGGATGCGACCGTAGATCTTATAAGGAAAAATTGGGGAAAAAACAGGAAATTTTATAGGCATTTTATGGGGAAAGGGGGAAAATTTTGGGGCTTTTGGTACCCGGGGGAAAAGCTGGGGGAAAGAGGCCCCGGGTTTGCCCAAGGGAGAAAATTAGAGGTTTTTCGAGGGGCGGGAAAAAACGGGGGGGAGGGTGGAAAAAAAAAAGGGAAAAACGAGAGATGGAAGGGGGGAAGTAGCCCCCCAAACGAAAGCGGGGCCCCCTGATGAAAAATGATGTTTGAGATGTGTGACCCCCTCCTTGGTAGGAAAGTATTTTAATGCACGGGGGGTTTCCCCCTAGCCCCCATGTGGAAAAATTTTTTGTTGTGTTTTGATTTGTGTATGCCCGGTGGTGAGGGTGTGGGGTGGTGTGTTTGTTGGTGTGTGTGTGTGTGTGTTGTGTGTGGGTGTGTTTTGTGTGTGAGTGTGTGTGTGGGGTTTTTGTGTGTGGGGTTAATTTCGGGTCTATGTTTGGTGTGTTTTTTTGGTTTGTGTTGTTGTGGGTTTTTTGGGGGGTTGTGGTGTGTGTGTGTTGTGTGGGGTTTTTGTGTGTGTGTGTGGTGTGTGTGGTGTGGTGTGGTGGGGTGTGTGTGTGGTGTGGGGGTTTGTGTGTGGTTTGTAAGTGTGGTTTAAGTGTTTGTTGTGTGTGGCTCCCCTTCAAAAAAGCTCCAGTGTAGGTTTTGTGTGTTTGTGTGTTTTTTTTTGGTTTAAAACTTAAAGGGTTGTTTAATCCCCTTTTTTCCCCTTTATTACCTCTTTAAACCCCAAGTTAAAACCCCTTTTTCCCCTGGGCCCAAAAGAAAAGAGTACAATTTATTGTAAACGATTTTGAAAAAACATTTTAACACAAATCTTTGAAATTTTTATCTTCAACAATCTTCTGCAAAAAATTGTCAACCCCTTTTTGCAATTTATCTGTCAACTTTTTATTTCTGCAATTTTTTTGAAACCATTTTGCAATATTATCTCCCCCCACTGTTTTGCAATGATTTGTCAACACTGTTTCTGCAATATTATCTTTTAAACTGTTTTCCCAAGTATTTTTCAAAGTCTTTGAATGTTTAAAAAACATGTTTTTAAAAAGTATCTGTAACCTGTCTTCTGAAATGTTTATCTGAAAAACTGTCTTCTGCAATATTATTGTCAAAGATTTTTTCAATGTATCAGCAACATGTTTCGAAATGATATCAGTCAACACGTTTTCCCATATTATTGAAACCCCTGTCTTCTGAAATGATATCTGAAACCCTGTTTCTGAATGATTTCTGTAAAAACTGTTTCTGCAATGAAAACCCCCCCAAACCCCTGTTTCTGAATATTTTTGGGCCCCATTTTTTGGGAAATATTATTGTCAAACCCCGATTTTGCATGATATCCTTTTTCAAAACCCCCTTTTTGAAATTTATCCCCCCCCAAATTTGTCTTTTTGAATTTTAGGGTCAACCTGTCTTCTGAAATTTTATCTGTCAAGGGGGAATTTTAAAAAATCCCCAATGTTTTTGTAAAATGTTTTCTGCAATGATATTTTTTTTTAATTTTTTTGGGTTTTGAAATGATTTGTAACATTGTCTTCTGAATGATATTGCCCAACTTGCCCTTCTGAATTTTTTTAAATTTTTTTGTTTCCATTTTTTGTTTTCCCCTTTTCTGCAATTTTTTGTAAATGTTTTGAATATTTTTTGTTTCAAAACTGTCTTCTGAATTTTATCTGTCAAATGTTTTTTTGCAATTTTTTTAAAAAATTTTTTTAAAATTTTTGTAAACTGTTTTTTTTTGAAAGGGGGTTTTTAGTAACCCTGTTTTCCCAATATTTTTGTCAAATGTTTCTAAAATTATTGTCAAATGTTTCTTTTTTTGAAATTTTTAATTTATTTTCCCTGCCCCAAAACCCCTTTTTTAAAAAATTTTTGAAAAAGGGTTTTTTTTGAAAATTTTTTCTTTTCTGAAAATTTTTTAATTTATTTTTTAAACTTTTTTTGAAATATTTTGTAACCCCTTTTTGCCCCTTTTGCAAGATTTGTAACCCTGTTTCCCCAATTTTATTGTAAACTGTTTCTGTGTACAATAACATGTTTTGAAATTTTTTTGGGGTAACATGTTTGCAATGTATCGTCAACCCTGTTTTTGAAATTTTATTGCACAAGTTTTCCCTTGATTTTGTAAATTTTTTCCGGGTTATTGTAAATGTTTTAAAATTTTTTTTTTTAAACTTTTTTTTGCAATATTTTGTAAACAGTTTCTGAAATTTATCTAAAAACACTTTTTTGAAATGAAAATTGTAACTGTTTCGCATATATGAATGTTTCTGCAATGAACCCAAAAAACGTTTTGAAATATTTCTGTAAACTTTTTTTTGCAATGATATTGTAACCTGTTTCTGCAATTTTTTGAAACATGTTTTGCTTTTTATCTGTAAACTGTTTCTGCTATTTTTTGTAAATGTTTTGAAATTTTTGTCCACTGTTTTGCAATTTTATCAACCCATGTTTTGAATATTATTGTCAACTGTTTTAAAATTTTTTGTAACATGTTTCAAAAATGATTTTGTCAAGTTTCTGAAATTTTTTGTAAACTGTTTTGAATAAGTCAAATTTTTCGAAATGTTTTGTAACATGTTTTGCAATTTTATCGGGTAAAATTTTTGAAATATTTTTTGTAAAACTGTTTCGCAATGATTTTGTCAACATGTTTCTGCAATTTTATTGTAAACATTTTGGAAATGATATCAGAAAACTGTTTCTGAATTTTTTTGTCAAAATGTTTTGAATGTATCAGTAAATGTTTTGAATGATATTTTTTAACACTGTTTCTGCAAGGGTTTTTTGTAAAACATGTTTTGCAATGATATCTGAAAAAATGTCTTCTGAATATTATTGTAACACGTTTTGCAATGATTAGTCAACATGTTTCTCAGATATCAGTAACATGTTTTGAATATTATTGTCAACATGTTTTCCCCCCCAAAAATTTTTTGTCACACTTTTTGCAATTTTTTTAAAAACCGATTTCGGGAAATGTTATTGTAAAATTTTTTTTTTTCCCCTTTTTTTCCCTTTTTAAATTTTGGGGGGTTTTAAAGGGTAAACAGTTTCTCCCCCAGTACAATCTAAATTGTCTGTGTTTTGGGATGGTGTATGAAAAAAGATAGTGCCAAAATCCCAAAAATTTTATTATTTGTGTTTTGTGTCAATCGTAAAAAAAAACATATATTTTTTTTAAAGTAAACCCAAAAAAAAAATTGCACGAAAATGAAAATAACCCCCTTTTTTGGGGTTTTGTCAGGGGTTTTTAAATTTTCTGTCTCCCCCCCCCTTTTTTCTTTTGGGTTATACCCCCCTTCGTTTCTTTTTTTCACAACAGAGAGTTTTTCCCAAAAAATTTAGGAAAAAAAATTTTTGGGAACAGAAAACCCAAAAGGCAGTGGTTCCCAAAAATTGAAGTATGATACATTTTTGGGAAGTTTTCGCACGGGGGAAAGATTAAGAAAATGAAAAAAATTATTTCCATCCTTATTATGTCTTTTTTTTTCATTTTTTTTTTTCCCCCTCTCTTTTCTCTTTTTTGAGTTTATAAAAAAAATGGAAAAAGGGAAAAAAAAGGGAAAAATTCATGTTAGGGGTGGGGGAAAATGAGAGCCCCTTTTGTGTGCCAACGTTAGTAAAAACCCCAAAATTTATTTGTTTATTTTTAAAAAAACCCCTGTATAATATTAAAATTATAGTAAAAACAGTGTGGTGGCCCCGAGGCGGGGTGGTTTTGTGTGTTTTTGTGTGTGGTGTGGTGTGTGTGGTGCGTGTGTGTGTGGGGGTGTGCGGGGTGGGGGTTTTTTGGGTTTAATGCAATTGCCCCTGTGTGTGTATGTGTAGTTTTGGGGGAGGTGGTGTTGGTGTTGGTGTGTTGTGTGTGTGTGTGTTGTGTGCGTGTGTGTGGGGGTTTTTAAATTTTCCGGTTTTGTGGGGTTGCTTGGGGTGTGGGGGTGTGAAAAAAAGCCCCGTGTATGTTTTTTGTGTTGCGTTTTTAAATTTGTCCTGTTTTGTGTGTGTTTTTTGGGTGTGTGTTGTGTTTTGTGTAAAATTGCCCATGTTGAAATGTGTGTTTTGGGAGAAAAATTTCCCCCATGTGTGTATGTGGTGTATGTGTGTGTTGTGAGGTAATTGCCCAAATGTGTGTGCGTGGTGGTGGGTGGGTTTTGTGTTTTTGTTTTGGTGTGGGGAAAAAATTCAATGTGTTTTGTGTTTTTTGTATAAAAGTTTATTTTTTTTTTCCCTTTTTTTTCTATTTTTCTAGAATAAAGGGAAATTTTCCCCAAATTTAGAGAAAACGGGGGTTTTTTTTTGAAATTAAAAAAATTACACAGTTTAAATAAGCCCAATGGGAACCCCTGACAAAAAGACGCACAACAACACCCCCCGGGGGGGTGCGTTTACGAAAAAGAGACCCCAAACACTCCCCAAAAACACCAAAAACACAAACAAACCACACACACCAAAAAACCACAAAACAAAACACCCCCCCCCAAAAAACCCACCCAAACACGCCCCAAAGGGCCCCAAAAAAAAATACTAGAGACTAAAACCCAAAAAGCGTAAAAATGTACAGAAACGAAAAAAAATCCATTTTGTGTTGTTTCCCCCTTTTTTTCATTCAATGCTGTCATCAAGGGGGTGGGGGAAAAGGGAATGAAAAGTACCCCCTGGAAAAGTGCGAATGGGGAAAAAGGAAAAATTGACTAGAGTACAGTGACAAACCTCCCCAATGGGCCCAATTTTTAAAACCCCAATTTTTTTAAAAACCAATGTGGCGAAATTTTTGGGGAAAGGGGGGGGGAAGAATGTTTTTGGGGGGTAAACTTGGGGGTTTTAAAAAAAATTTTTTAAAAAAAATTTTGAAGCGATTTTTAGCAAAAAATGAAAACGATCTTTTAAAAAAAAAGATTTGAGCAAAGTCGGGGAAAAAATTTAAAACAAAAGAAAAAGTTCCCTTTTTTTCTAGGGCAAAACTAACGATCGGGGAAAAAAATTTCCCCCTGAAGGGCCCGATGTATTGTGGGGGGAGATCCAAAAAAATTTTCCCTTGGGATAGGCTTCGTGTTATTTGCCCCCTACCCCCCAAACAGTTTAAAAAAAACATTTTGGGTTTTGAGGGCCAAAATCCCGGAAAGTGTAAAATTTTTCTGATTATTTTGGTCTTGAAAAAGCGTTTTATTAAAAAAAAAGTAGAAGGTTTTTTAAATTTTTAAAAAAAATTAAGTTGTATGGTGCATTTTTAGAGAACGGCCCCTAAAGTTTTTGTGTTTTTCCCACAAATTTTCCCCTTTTAAAATTTTTTTTTTTTGGGCTTTGACCCATTTGTTTTAATTTTCGTTGTCTTATTGAAAGGGGGCCCCCAAAAAGTTTATCGTATATTAATGTGCGGGTACTTAAAAGGTTTGTTATAAAAAGAGATAAAAAAGGTACTTTGGTCCCAAATTTGGTTCTTTCGTTGGATCAGTGATAAAAAATACCATTTTAAAATTTATTAATAAAGTTTTTTTTTAAAAAAAAAATTTTTCCTGAGGGGTGATTATAGTCTCAGGAATAATTTTTAGAAAAAGTCAAATCACCCCGATAGGGCCCCCGTCACCTTTTCAGCTCCCAGTGTTTTTAATGACTGGATTTTAAAAAAGATTTTTGTGGTGGGGGGAAATAAGTATATAAAATCTATTTCGTGGTTAGTTTGAGGTTTTGTTTTTGAGTTCCCTTTTTATTTGAACAAATTTTCCCAAAAAAAGGCCCCCTACAGAAAGGAATCTTATGGGAAGGGAAAAAAAACTGTGAAAACAAATGGAAAAATTTAAACCCAGTGGAAACAAGAAAAAAAAAAAGCCAGCCTGTAATGCTCACAACGAAAAAAAAAAAAAAACCCAAAGCAAAAAGGGAACAATGGGAAAAAAATTAACACAAAATGGAAAAAAACTTTTAAAAACATTATGTACCCAAATTAACCAAAAAAAAAAAAAGCAAAGAGTTACAAAGACCGCCAAACACAAAAACCCAAAAAGACTTCCCAAAAAAGTTGTTCCCAGAACCCCAAAAAAAAACCCAAAAAACAAGAGAAAAAAAAAAACTGTAAAAAAAAACCCCCAAAGATTCCCCCCCCAAATGCCCATACCTGCTTTGTTTTATCAATGATGGAAGAACTGGAAAAGGGGGGGAAAAAATGTCCCCTTTTTTTGGGGGCCCCCAAAGCCCCCCCAAAAATTGGGAGTATTGGTTTCCCTTTTTAGGGTGCAGCCCCCCGCCCCCGGGGGGGGTATTTTCAGGCAAAGTATAATTATGTTAAGTGGGCCCAGAGTGTGGTTTAGGGGGGCCCCGGTGAGGGGGGGGGTGGGAAGGAAAGAGGGGGGGAGAGGAGGGAGGGGGGTAGGGGGAGAGAGAGGGGAGAG
>JAPXFY010006350.1:10000-12921 GCA_030674185.1 Monoplex corrugatus | reverse complement strand
GACAAAAGTAGGTTTCTGACGGACTGAGAGAGGAAGTTTGTTCCAGGAGAGCGGACCAGAAACAGAGAAGGCTCGTGGACCATAGGTATTGAGCTTAGTGCGTGGAAAGCGAAAAGTCAGAGATCGGAGGCAGAGCGGAGGGTACGTGAGGGAAGATAGATCTCAAGTAGACTGAGTGAGTGAGTAGATGTCGCGCCAGCAGGCAGCAAAAGTGTGTGTGGTGTTTTACAGTGATTTTATCGTGGTTCTATTTGATTTTATGTATTGAATATCCTTTATGGTGAGTTAGTCTCCGGCAAGAGATCTGTTGACGTCTCCAGCTAGGATACAGAGACGTCTGAAAGCACAATATGAAAGCTCTGAACATAGCACAAAGAGCTGGGAAGACATAGCAGCCAACTGCAGCAGATGGTGTGCTCCAGAAATACCTCAGGTCAGGGGATTAGGGAGTCCAGACTTTAACTGAGGAAAAGAGAACCAGGCGGAAAGCAAGCTCCTGTGAAGGCCATTCCCCTGGCCAGCATCCACACACACACACATCAAATGTAGCAGAGACTGCCTTTCGCGCACTGGCCTTACCATTCCACAATCGACGCTGCTCCAGAGGCGTCAACTCGACTCGACACGACACCAGGGCGCATCATCCATAGTGGACGCCGACTGACAAGAGGCCTACTATTGGGCAGCATCTTAAGTAGGCTGTGTTGATTGAGAACATGCAAGTCATTTTTGAAATCCACTCATCTGACCCGGCATCAGTGCCAATATGAATCTCCTCTGGTGGGTAGCTTGACGGCGATTGACATCTCTGGCTCTTACGTACTTCATGGCACTGGAAATTTGGTGATACGAGCTTAGGTTTGATAGGAGTGATACGAGCGACGTGAGAACATTGCCACTGAAGCAGCGTGGAGAGTGTGGTAACAAAAACAAATAAATGTATAAGCGAACAAATGAACAAACAAATAAATAAACATAGATAGATAGACAGATAGATAGATAGATAGACAACAGCCGTGTACATAGATAGTGATAACAGACAGAAGACGATAGTAGATAGAAAATTAGATAGATAGAAGATGGGTAGATGAAAAATAGACAGATAACATACGATAGAAATGATAGTAGAGAGACGTAGATATATAAATAATAGACGAGGGACAGATAGATGAAGATAGTAGATAGATAGATAGATAGATAGATAGATCAGACAGACAGATAGAAAATAGATCAACATACTACAAAATATAACATAATACATACATACAACATACATCAACATACATACATACATACTACAAAAATAATACATACATACATACATAAAAGATACGCTCGTAGATAATAGATAAAATAAAAAATCAAACTTGGCAGGGTTTTTCCCTTACCTTAAACATAAAGCAATGTACAATGTTTTTGATCCTTTTTTTGTTGTTTTATTGTCTTAGTAAAAAGGCATTGTTTCCCCCGCCCTTCTCCCAGCATCCTGCATTGTTACCATATAGCAAAGAAAAAACAAAACCCCTTTGACTCCCCACCCTATCGACCAGGGAGCGGTAAAACGGGGGAGGGAGTCAAAAGAGTTAAGTTTTTGTGTTGGTGGGTGGGGTTGGGGGGAGGAAGTTAAAGTATTGGAAATGTTAAAACCCTTTTTGGTTACTTCCCCCTTTAATATACAGGTTTTTTAAAGTGTTGCTAGAATTGTATGTCTGTTTTTGGATCTGCATTTTTTGTCTCGGGGTCTTCATATATCACAGGGGGCCCCGCCGTATGACGTTGGCGATCATGGACTTCCAACGCCTCTAGCTCTCGTTGCCCATAGATTCCCCCCCCCCCCTCCCTCCCCCCACTCTGCAAGTCCCTCCGCATTTTTCCCTGGGTCAAAACCCCGGGGCTCTCTTTCCCCCCAGCTTTCCCCGTTGTGACCAGGTGCTCCAAACCCCCCCTTTCCCCTTAAAAAAGGGCCATGAAATTTTCCTGTCTTTTCCCAATCTTCCTTATGAGTGATCTACTTGTGTCTGCCCCCATAAAACCGTCCCGTTTTTTTTCTTTTCTGTCCCGGAACCCCCAACATTCTTCTTAGAAACCACATCTCGGCTGCCCCAATCTTGTTCTGGCTTTTTTTTTGACTGTCCACCCCTCGACCGTACAACATATTGGTTCTTATAAATTTAAGAACTCTCTTCCTGATGTTAATTATAGATTTGTTGGGAAAATGTTTTCATCTTCTTTTAATCTGTCTCGGCTGGCCGATTTGCCAGCTATTTCCGATGTGCTCTGCCGTCTGATGAAAAACCCTTCCAGGTATTTGAACTTATTAACCCATTCAAGGTTGTGCCCTTTGCTGTTATTTTGCGGGGGGGGGGGGGGGGTTTTATTTTTTTTACTGATCACCATGACTTCAGGGTCTTCCTGTGTTTATTCCAACCCTTACCTTTTTCTTTCCTCTTGTCTTAAGATCTGCGATTTTCGTTTCTTTTTATAAAAGATTAGTGTATTACTTCACATTTAGATGTTAAAAAAATACTGGCATGAATAGATGAATAAAAGGGAAAAGAAATAAATTCCCCAACGAGAAATATTCTATCACACGCACGCACGCAAACATACGCAACAAAACACCACATATACACACACATATCACCCAAAACCACAAACACACACAAACCCACACAAAGCTATACACACATATACCAGCACATACATAAAACACACACAACCCCACCACACACACACACACCCCAACACACACCACACACCCCACAACCCAAGCACACACACAAAACATCCTCTAATATCATCAAGTGAAAAACGTTTAAAACGAAAAAACGAAAGAACACACAAACACACATACACCGCACACACACACACACACACCCAAACACCACACATATATAATATAATATATATAAATACATACA
>JAPXFY010006350.1:0-5000 GCA_030674185.1 Monoplex corrugatus | reverse complement strand
TTTCCTAATCTTCCTTATGATTTATCTACTTGTGTCTGCCCCCATCAAGACTGTCTCGTTTGTTTTCTTTGCTGTCCATGGAACTCTCAACATTCTTCATTCAGCATTGGTAGGCTGATAAAATACCAGTATAAATATAGACTACGTAAAAGATAGGCTAGGTAGGGCCTCAGGACCTGGCCAGCTATAATAATAATAATAATAATAATTACAATATTTATATAGCGCAAGATCTTGATAAAATCAAGTCTAAGCGCTTTAAACAGACACACACGCACGCACGCACACACACGCACGCCACGCACACACACACACACACACACACACACACACACACACACACACACACACACACACACACACCACACACGCGCGCGCGCGCGCGCGCATGGCTATAAATGGGGAGAAAGAATAAAAGCAATGGAAAATTATAGTGAGCATATTATATACAATTATATATTACAATGTGATTCCTCTCCGAGTGGAGAAGGCTGCAGAGGGGGTTGAGTGAGGTCAGGATTTTAGCAAAGGAGAAAAGGTGAGTTTTGAGAGCGGACTTGAAGGAGACAAAAGTAGGGTTGCCGAGGGACTGAGAGAGGAAGTTTGTTCCAGGAGATGGACCGAAAAAAAGGCTCGGGGACCAAGGATTGAGCTTAGTACGGGGGAAAAGCGAAAATTCAGAGGATCAAAAGGCAGAGCGGAGGGTACGTAGGGAACATGTCCAAGTAGGCTTTGACAGGAACGGGGGCTGCGTTAGAGGCTTTTGTAGCACATGGTGTCTAGTTTGTCTGTAGGCGCTTTGAACAGGGACCCGGAAGTTGTGCCAGGAGGGGAGATTGGGTCAAGTTTTTTCTTTTTTGACACGGGGCGTGCACTTTGTTTTGAATGCGCCCCGTGGGTTTTGTGCAGGCTTAATGTTTGTGCCATGACACCAAAAACATGGCACCTGGCGTTAGTGCTTTGGAAATTTTTTTCCGAGCGGGGAGACGTCATCTTAGAAAGGGGGAAACTGAAACTAAACCCTCTGCCAATTACCCGGGTTAAATGGGCACATGTGGAATTCCCTGGAGCACGATAAAATCCCCCTGGTTAAACAAAAAATAAACTTTTCCCTTTTGCGGAAACGAAGCACCCAAAGTTAAGAAAAGGTAACATAACCTTGTTGGTTATCGACATGTTTTCATTGTCCCGGTTTAGGTTTTCTTTCTTTTTTTTTTAATCAATAGACACCCCCGAAAGAGAAACCGATCAATTAACTCAAGGTATTTTTTTCTTCTCATATTTTCATTGATTTGATTATTGGCGGGGGTTTTTTTTTTTTCAATTTTTTCATCGATTCAAAAAGACTGCTTCGGGTTTTCACCCATTCCGTTTCCCTTCTGTCACAGATTGTTCTTGCCCCCCCATACTGGTCGATATCTGAAAAACGCTTTCTCTTTGCCACTCCTCTTCTCTCTCCCCGTCTCCTCATTTTCTGTTTTCTTTTTTTCTCTCTCTCTCCTCTGGCTGTCTTCTTTCTTTTCTTTTCCTTTTTCTCTTCTTGGTTCTCTCTTTCTCCTCTTTCTCCTCCTCTCTGTCTCCTCTATCTTTCTTTTCCCCTCTCTTTTCTCCCCCCTTTCTCTCTCTCTGTCTTTCTCTCTTTCTTTTTCTCTCTTTCTCTTTCTTTTTCTCTCTCTCTTTTCTCTTCTCTTTTCCCTTTCTTGTCTGTTTTCTCCCCCTTTTTTCTTTCTGTTTTTTCTCTCTCTCTCTCCCCTTTTTCCCCTTTTCTGTCTTGTTTCTCTGTCTGTCTCTTTTGTCCACTGTTGTCTCTCTGTTTTTCTGTCTCTTTCGTCCTGTCTGTCTTGTGTGGGGTGTTCTCCTCTGTCTTTTCTCTCTCTGGGGCACTATTTTCTCTCTCCCTCTTCTCTCTCTGTCTCTCTCTTTCTTTTTTTCCCCTTCTTTTTCCCCTCTTCTCTTTTTTCTCTCTCTCTGTTTCTCTTTCTTTTCTTCTTTCTCTCTCTCTTTCTCTTTCTGTCTTCTCTCCTTCTGTCTGTCTCTCTTCTTGCTGTTTTTCTTTTTCTCTTGCCCTCTCTCTCCCTCTCTGTGTCTCTGTCTCTCTCTCTCTCTTTTCTTTTCTTTTTCCTCTTTCCCCTCTCTCTTTTTCATATCTTTCTCTCTCTCTCTCTCTTTTTCTTTCCTCCTCCCCCTTCTCTCTTTTCCCCCTTTTCCCCAAAAAATTTTTTGGTTTTATTTAATTAATTTTTGCTTATATTGTTTTTCTTTTTGTTTTGTTGAAAAGAAAAAGTTTATGAAAAAAAGGGTTTTAATGAAACTGACAACAGCAAATTTTTAAAACCCCGTCCCCTAAACAAAACAACAAAAACCAATAATAATAATTAACTTACAAAAAGTAAAAAACACCAGGTCACAAAATTGGGGGGCTTTTTCAGTGTAAATATTTTTCCCCCCTTTTTGAAAATTCTGTGTAAAATTTCCTTTTTTCTTTTAAAGTCTTTTTTTTTCCCCTTTTTTCCTTTTTGCTTTCGTCATTTTTTCCATATTTTTTCCCTTTTGGTCCCCCCATTCCCTTATAAATATCATCATAAAGTGCCCTGGCATGGCGTTGGCGATCTGGACTTCCATTATTTATATCTCGTTGCCCCCTAGCATCTCTCCCCCCCTCCTGCCCCACCCCTCTGCAAGTCCCCAGCATTTTCTCCCTGGGTCTACCCGGTGCTCTCTTTCCCCTTTTCCCCCTTTTTCCCCCCGGACCCAAAAACCCCCAAAACCCCCTTTCCCATAAAAAGGGGCCCATAAAAAGTTGCCTTCTTTTTTCCCAATCTTCCCCTTTTAGTGATCTACTTTGTTGCCCCCCTCAAACTTCTCGTTTGTTTTCTTTTTAAAAAATAACAATTTGAAAAACAGAAGAAATAGCAAACAAGGGCAGTTTGCGGTTTTTACTTTCCCGTCATGCTTTTTGACTGCCCCTTTTTTAAAACGGGGTTAGGTGTTTTGATGTTAACAGAACAGCTGTAATTTTTAAACAAATGTATTTTTTACCCACTGCTTTACTTTGTCCTTTATAATTATGCAGAAGCATTTTAAAAATATTTATCATAAATACTTTTCGTAAGAAAATTTTACTTGGGTGGCTCCTTCCCCCGGGCCCGAAAACACTAAATTGTTTAACAAAAAAAAAATAAAAAAAATAAATAAAACGATGAAAAAGCGGGCAAAAGTCCCTGAAGATATCATGGTTTTTAAAACCCCCCCGAACTTTGCGTATGTTTCTAAGTGTACGAATGCCCGGAAAACCCCCATTGGCCCGTAAAATTAAACATGCCGCTGAAGAAGGGGCTCGAGCTCCCAAAACTTTTCGAAAACAAAAAAAAGGTGTTTTCGTTTTTTATTCGATAAAATAAAAATATTTTAAAAAAAAATTTAAAATTCATAAGACTGCCCTTTTTCCCACATGGGAAAATTTTGGGCATGGATGGGCTGCCAAAGTCCCCAAATTTTTTCGTTCTTTTTTTTTAACGTTTTCATTTTGAGTGATTTTAGACGGAAATGTCCCCAAAAAATTGGGAAATGCCCCGGTCTTCGAGGTGGGGCGGGGCTTAGGGGGAGTAGGAGATCAAATCCGAAGACACATGATCTTCCCATGCACGGGGCCCCCCTGGGTTGTTCAATAGGGGGTTTTTTTGGGCCATTCTCGTCTGATTGTGCTCTCTGCAGGGTCATGGGTAAAAAAAAACAAAAAAAACACAAAACGGTAAGTTTTTTTTGGGGGGGGCTAGAAGGAAAAAAATTTGCTTTTAAAAAAAGAAACCCTAAATTGTGGGGAAAGGGGAAAAAAAACCCTAATTTTATGCGACATAAACATCGTTTTTTTAGGGGGGATGGTTGGGTTTTTTTTTTAGTTTTTTTTTTCCCCCTGGGGCTGAAAACAACAGTTTTCTATTTCCAAAAACAGCAGAAAACAGGCAAAAAGTGAAATTTTATTTATTTCATTTTCATTAAAAAAAGCATGAAAAAATCAAGGCAAAAATTTTAAAGATAGACCAAGGGGGCCCAAAACATTTCTTTTTTTTTTCAGGCGGACGAGCGCCCCCCCCTTTCCCCCCCCCTTTGTACTCCTGCTGGAAAGCCCCGGGAAAAACTACCTGCACAGCCCCCCACACAGCAATACCGTATGAGACCCATCACCTCTCCACACCCCACACCCACACCCAACCCCCCACCCCCTCCCCCCCCCCGGGCCTCACCACACCCCACCACCTCGACCTGGGGGTCCCCCCAAAACTGGAGAACTGCGGGAAGGAAACCCCACCATGGATTTGTGCTTTTTTTTGAAGAACTGGGGGGTTGTGCCCCGAAAACACACCAAAAAAAAAGTCCTTCAAAGGAACGTCTAACTCCAAAAAAAACCACCAAACAGAGTTCCCCGGGCCCCGCGCCAGAGCCCCGGGGAAAAGCAAAAAAGGGGCCAAACATTGGCCCCCCCCGAAAACCTGGAGGCGGAGTTGGTGGACGAGGGGGGGATTCGGGGGGGGGGCCCCGGTTTCCCTTTTGGGCCCGGGGGCAGCAGTCCCGAGGGGGTTCCCCTTTTTGGAAACCGGAAAAGCCCAACTTGAAAAAATCTGGACTGAGATCATTCAAAAAGGGGGCACCCCAATTTACCCGGTTTTTAGTTTATTTTTTTCCCCTTTTTGGGGGGGACCCGGGAAAAGGTAGCTGTTTTTTTTGTTTTGGTTAAGGGGCGGCCAGGCCCCTTTTTGCTTATTCTTATTTTGATGGGCATCGATACATGTTTAAAGTTTTTCCCCCCCTTTCCTCCCTCATCATCAGATGCCCCCCGCTTTTTGGGGTTGGGGATCATGGAAATTTTCCAAACGTCTCTATCTCTCGTTGCCCCCCCCCTTCCCCCCCCTCCTCGTCCCCCGCCACCTACAACCTCCGAAATTTTTTTCCCCGGGTCTACCCCGGGGGTCTCTTTTTTCCCCCGCTTTCCCCTTGTGACC
>JAPXFY010006349.1:0-12927 GCA_030674185.1 Monoplex corrugatus | reverse complement strand
CAGATGCGCTTGACAGCTAAAAAAAGGGAAAACTTGACCCTTTTTCTGGGCAAAACGGACTATTCGCTGCCAAATGTCAAATTGGGGGAAAAACCTTTTGTCCCATAATAGATACGGGGGGGATCTGCACCCATTAAACAGAGACCTATAGGACAGCCCCTCCCTCAATGTAAAGATAGAAGACAGGTAAATGAAATGCTTCACCATGATGTTATCGGGCCATCCACTTCCCATGGTCCTCCCCGTTGTATTGGTGAAAAAAAGGGACGGACCTACCGTTTTTGGGGTTTTAGATACCGTAAAGAAAAAGGACAAAAAGCCAATTTCATTTCCACTGCCCAATGGAGGACGCTCTTGACATATGGGCCAGTCCCCCCAATATTTTCCCCTAGACTTGTTCTTGGATTTTGGCGATTCCTTTTGATAAACAGTCAAAAGAGAAGTCGCCCTTTACCCACATTTGGGGGTCGTTTGTTTTGGAACAAAAAGGCCTTTGGGAAATTACAAGGTCCCCAGGATCTTTCCCCTATTAATGAACACAGTCCTTGAGGGGTGACCTTTTAAAAACCCGTCTGGTATTCTTGATGAAATCCTTGTTTGTCAAAAAACTTTCAGGAGCACCTGTCTCACTATCATGTATCTTTGTGGATAAGGGAAAAAAAAGTCTCAAACTGAACCTAGCAAATGTCCCTTTCCAGCAGGGCCCAAAAACAACTATCTAGGCCACAGGGCTCAAAAGAGGGCGTTTCGTGGATCCAACCAAAGTGGAACTAGTTGAATTTCCCCCTCCCCCTTTGCAGCTGCGTTCTTCCATTTTTGGGTTTAGCGAATTATACGACGCTTTGTCAAAAAACTTCCAGTAAGCTTCCCCCTACTCAATGCACTTTTTAAAAATGATTCAAAATTTGAATGGAAAGACAAAGCAGAACAAGTTTTTCAGACTCTGAAAACGCCCTCACTACACTCCAATTCTGGCATACCCGATTTCTCTCGTCAGTTCATTTGTACACTGACGCAAGCAAAAAGCCATTGGCGGGGCTCGGCCAGAAATGAACATGGCAGAGAACGATATTGTTATGGTGGTCGGCATGCGAGGCGAGAAACCCCTTTTTAGGGGGAATTAGGGGAAAAAAGAGCTCTAGCCCCGTAGATGGTATTGCCACTTAAAGGGTTGTATCTTGCCATGCCAAACTTTTGTGTACATGACCATTCGGCCACAAAATTTTTTGCAGAATGTTAAAGATCCCCGGGCGTTTGGGCGTTGGGCTCTTTTCCTACGGGGATATGACATGAAAATTTGTGCACAAACCCCAGGCAGGGTGCACAATAACGCCGATGCAATCAGTCGTACCCTCACACTGTCAGGGGACAGGCCCCCCCCCTGACTCCCCCCCCGCCCACCCCGACCTTGAAGGGCGAGTCGCGACACAGGTGCTTCAGGGGGTCGTCTTCCCTACCACCCCCCCCCCTGGTGGGGAAAACCAGTGAAACCCCCTTGCTCATTCACTACCACGTTGACCCCCCCTCACCTCCCCCGCCCCCCACCCCGGGATGGAGCAAATACGGTGAAATAAAAGGAAAGGTTTGGTTGTCTGTCGGTGATAAAGTCGATGATACGATTAGACAAATCGTTGGCGACCCCCAGTGTCGTCCTTTTTTTGACATTTGGGAAAACGGTCGCTTCCCCGGATGATAAAATTGCTCGTCGTCTCATCCTGGAGAGTCAAGATACCTAGTCTAATGGCATTTTGTACCATCGTTTATCCTCGTGGTCATGGTCTAGAACTGAACGAATAGTCAGACAGTTTGGGTTTTTTGAACGAGGGAAAAAAAAATTTCCTGCTGTCGTTTCATGATTCCTTGTTGGGCGGTCACTTTGCCCTGAACGTACACCAGTCAGTAGGTGAGGTATTTCTGGTCGGTATGTACTCCGACATCTTTTGGGTATGTCAAGTCGTGTGAGGCTTGTCAAAAAAGCAAAAACGGGTTTATCCTCCCCAAACCGGAACTAGACCTTGCCTGTAGCCCCAAACAAACGTTTTAGGTGGCATTGTGACATCTTGGGTCCCTTTCACAGGCAAAGAAGGTACAAGTTACATTCTGTGTTTTTTTGTTCGTTCATAAAGGGGGTGGAATGATTCCATTGAAGGGGTTCAACAGTCTAAAAATTGCTGGGGCCATTTGTACGAGACCATCATCTGTCGTTATGGGTCCGGGCCACTTACTGTCAGACAGGGGACAAAACTTTTTGTCCAAAAGTGGTCACTGAGGGGTGCAAAAAACTTTTAAAACCTCGTTTGTACCAGCACTCCCTCCCCAAACAAAAGCCACTTTTGAGCGAAAAATTCCACTATCGCTTAGTCTTCAGGGCCCCATGGCTAACAAACCCCACATAACTGGCCTTCTCTGCTGCTGGTATTGCTGCTGCACTTCGCCGTTTTAATCCACCGAGTCTACTCTTTTGCCTTTCTTTTTCTCTACAACAAAAAGTGTCGTTTTCCCCCTTGAACAGCGTTCGCTTTGTAATCTTCCCGCATCTGCCCAACCTGTATGGAAAAACATCATTCAGAATGCGAGCTTACTAAAACGGCGGTCACGAAAACATTCAAAAGAGCCAGCAGCGCTACAAAAATTCGGTATGAGGGGAAAGCCCGCCCCCCTCACTATAAAAAAGGTCAACGTGTTCTGGTGCAGTGCTCAACCCCAGGATTCCAGGAAATTCGGAAAAACTGCAGCAAAAATTGACGGCCCATATTCATTACAAAAACCCTGCCTAACAGTGTATTTGCCCGTCACTGCAGAACAACAAGCTGCTCAAATCCCCCACCCAATGCGATGCGTTTGGCGACCCTATCTTTCCCCTGAAGACAGACCAACTAACCACTGCATGACCCGGGGCAGACGGGGAACGGACAAAACGGGTCCACTCCGGAAGACTGCTGGTACGAGCCTACCACTGTTTCACAGTGGCCAGACCACTCAGCCCAAAAACAGAACCTGTGCCGTAGCCCTTCCACTTCTGTGGAACAACGTGAATCAGTCAGAAAAAGATTGTATTTTTGTAGAAAGGATCCTCGTAGCAAGGTCATTACAAAGTCCCCCCCTACAGATTTAAGTGCCAGGGTTCAAAGCCACAAAGTGGGAACCAAGCACTATACCAGGGAACTCGTTCGCGTTTTTTCGTCAATAATATTTCAAAGGCCGAAGCGCCAACGTTCTACCCGGTCAATGACGCCACCCTTTTTTTTGGTGTACTATTTGTTTTTGGGCTTTACGTATTTTCTTTTGATTCTACGTACTACAATATTGTAAAGCAATTACAAAAGTTTCGGTTGTTGGGATGGCCCCTTGACTGTTTAAATTAAAAATACCCTGTTTGCTTTGTACATACTGATTCCATTGGGGGGACTTCCGATCGACCCCCTGTACCTTTTCGTGTGAGTGCGTTTGTTTGGTTATTTTCACGTCTCACTGAGCTACACTGATGGTCAGTCATAGCACTCCCACTCCTTGGTTGGAATGGTGGACGCTGTATTTGGGGTGGGGAGAGGAAAAATATCCCCCATGTAGTCTGTTAGTTTTTCATTGGAAAACCATTTGTGGACGGTACCTTGGGATATTTGGTAACAGGTGCACTTTTTGCCGGGGAATCTTTTTTTTCTTCATCTCCTACGGCATTGGTATATTTTAAACATAAATCCCCGAGGTCAACACAGAGGTTTTAAATAGATAGTCCCCCATCCATTTGCAGCTCATTATCCGTTTTTTAGTTCTCCCGTTGATCGTGTTGTCCCCTTTCGTTTTAATTGATGTTTTACAATGGTATGTTGTTTTCTTGTTAGTAGTTATTCATTTATAAATTAATTGCAATAGTTCATATTTTCTATGGGTTTTTTTTTTGCAATAATATTATGTCTCAATGCCCATACTGGACTGTTCATATACTTTTTGCTTTGTTATTTTTTCCACTCTTGGGGGGCACGCGTTTGGCCCCCAATTACTTCTTTACCTTTTACCACAGAATGTGTGTTTCGTGTCGCCACGAAGGGTGAGGTGTGGTACCCAATATTGTCTTTTTAAAATGTTTTCTTGGATACTACTCCTCACATTAACCCGCTGAAGGACCTAAAAAGAGTACGCACCTGTATGTGTTCCCTTTTTTCCCGGGCTTTTCAAAATTCACGTTGTGTGAACACACGTCAGAGCTTGTAAATATGTTATGTTTTTTTGGATGGTAATAAGGCCATTTTAATACATTGACAATGCATTTTATGTCGGCAGCCCTTTCCTCCTCTTGAGATAAATTATTGAATGACTCGTGATGTCTGTTTTAAATTTTGCTTCTATCGTCTGTGGCCAAAGTCTTTTCACAGCTATCGATGCTCAAAAGTTTGGATTGTAAACGGCATTGCATTTTCAAGATGACTAAGTTTTCTTTATATTGGTATGTTTTTGGTACTAAACGTGTTGGTTTTTTTTGCAGGAAAATATTCTTACAATACAGGAACCACATGATTCAATTTATTTGGGTTTTTATTGATGGCTTACGATTATTTCACAGTTTTGTCGTTCTTGCCGGTTTTAAAATTCGGACCGTCAATTGTTGTGATATATATTCCGACATACTTCCCCAACCGTTACACAGTATTTTCAAAGTTTCCCACTTTCTGAACTTATCGCAATAAAACCCCGTTGCAAAGGTCTTTACCGCGCGCCCCTGTCTTTTCCCTTTGCGTTCGTCTTCATTCATCACGGTATACAGTCGGTACTATAGCCACACGTTTTTGATGATTGCTCGCGCTCTGGAGCTCATTGTTGTATGCATCCCTGCGCTACTTTAGCATTCCCGTGCGCATTTCATTTCCATGTTCCCTTAAAGCGTTCATCTGCCACGTGCATACTCTGCGTTCATTTTCAAACTGCCTTATAAAACATTAAACTGTTTATTTTTTTATCTGCGTTCATTACTTGTTCACCCCCAATTATTTCTTTTTCCTCATTATTTGCAAGCAACCCCCCGGGGGTTAATGTATTATCGTGTATCATTCCGTATTTGTATATCTTGTGTATCGATTTTTTCCTTTCATCCTGTGGTAATTTCACAGCTAGTTTCATCTTGTGATTTTTATATTTCTATCATCTGGATCATTTGTATCCTTTTTTCATTTGATAATATTCTATGTGGCATCTTTCCAAAATTTACCTCACGGTTCTAAAATTCTGGTGTCACATCAATCATGCATTTTCCTGTTTTCTGCTGTTTCCTTGTTTTAAATGCTCTTTGTTTCTCATCTACCGTTTTTGTTTAATGTTTTTATCACTCAGTTGACTTTTTTTGGAAAGTTAACATAGCACTTCCCCTAGTCAATAATGTTTTGTGTCATTCTTTGAAAAAATCTTCGTGTCTATTGTATAGGGTTTAAAATGTTTCACCTAACAACAAAACCATACTAACATATTTTGTAACCCAGTTGGCATAGACAAATAGTTTCTTTTTTTTCTCACCTATCAGCTGATGAAATGATTGTCAACGGGAAAAAGAAAAAAGTTTCGGGTAGAGAAATTCTTACTTGAGCTCTGTTACAAGTTTGAAAGACTTTGCTGGATCCCTCTCCCGTACAAGGAGATATGCCACTTGTATTATTTCATGTCTTTTTAGTTTTGCTTCAACCATTTTCGGTTTCCCTCAAACATGTGTGTACAAGTGCACAGGTTATGTCTGTACGTCCTATGAGGCGAACTTGTGGAATCGCCCAATCCACTTCGTAACGAACATTTTGTTTAAGATTTGGACTCGTGTGCTAAAAAATATACTGTGTCTTCAACTTTGCTTACTTCTGGGACTATGGGGAATGTTATTTGTGCTTTTTATGAATTTCAAATGGCGTTTTTTCTTTGATGAATCCATTTTATTCCTGACAGTGATGTCAAACTGTTTATGGGGTTCGTATCGGGCAGTTTACCTGCTTCTTGCTCTTGTGAGGATATTAATTCGTTTTGTCAAGATTTTTCTTCATGTGGTTTTACTTCTGAATGATTTTTTAAGTTTTTACAAATGTGACGTTTATGTTTTCAAGCTTGGTTGTTTACATGTAGGGAAGTGTGTTTTTTTTAGCAGACTTTTCTAATACCCATTATGTTTGTTGATTGCTAGTGATTTTTCAAGTGCTTATGTCCCCTTGCTTTTTTATGCCTTTCATGTTTTAAATTTTATGAGTGTGTGAACTTTTATGGATTACAGACCATTTATTTTTAATCCAATTATGTTTCTATTTGGCCTACGTTGCAATTTTCCTAAAAAAACTTTTAATGGATGCCTTTGATTATATACAGTTAAAACCCCCCCCCGCCCCCCCCTTTTTCTTGAATGGATGACAAGCGATTTTCTCTTTTCATGCTGTAGTTCCAATCCTTACCCTCCCCAAATCAAAGGGGCCCATGAAATCCGAACAGTTGGGCAAGAAGTTTTACTGTCTTCATTTATCGGGAGTTCTACGCATAAAAGTTTTCTCCCAGTGCTTCGCAGCTCGTCTCCGTCCAGTCATCTCAGTCAGCTTCGCTCCTGAGTCATCCCCCTCCCCTGACTCGAGTTTTTATGGGACCCTTTCACAACCATCATATATACTTGGTATTATCATTAGCCACAGTTTTGCATACAGACTCATGAACACACATTCCCATTAACATTGCTGTTAAAAGGGTGAAACGACAATACATGTTACATAAATTCTGCAGTGAATGTGCCCATACAACCCCCACCCTTCTCCATGGTCTCATGTAGTGTGCAGTTCTTCCTTGTCTTCAGTCTTTCTATTGGGCCCACGCCCGTTATCCCCAAAACTCAGTGTTTTCTTTGACGTTTCTGATTCGTCACATGGACATGAACTCACCTGAATGGTGTTCTCGTGGTGCAAACAAAACGTATGAGTGGGAAGTCTGCATTTTTCGGGAGTATGTGACAGAACTCTGTTCCCACGGTGACGCAGCGATTTTCTTGGAGCTGGCCCATCGATCCCAACCTCTACGGTATTTTCTTCAGAATGCACACAAATTTTTTTCAGTTCTTTCCATTTCATATAATTGGATAAAATTCCCTACCCCCCAAGCCTTCCCCTATCCCCTGTCAATATGTACGGATTTTTTGTCTCTGAACATTTTATATTTTTTATGTTCGTTCCCCCCCCTATTCTCTTAAAAAAAAAAAATGAGGGAATTTTTTATTTGGGGGAGGGGACATAATTTCGGGAATTCCCTTAGGGCGGCGATGTATTGAGACACTTTTGAGTTCCAGTGATGGATCGGTAAATTAAAAAAGGGAAACCACAGGCCACTACTGGTATGCATTTTTAAAAGTAAAAGGTCGTCGCATTGTCCAGTACTAAAACCCCTTGCATTGGGGAAGAAACGGAAAAAAAGCTGTAATGGGGGCAAGAGGAAATAAATAGACATTTTGACTGGTTTGGATCAATACCCTAGACCGGTGAAGTGACCGCACCAAAGAAGAAGCAAATATAAGAAAAAAAACGCCATTATTTCCACTTTTGGGGGTTGGACAGTTTAAGGGGTGACATTAGCAGTAAAATCACCGCCCAAACAGGACTTTTTTAAAATGGCGTGTTAATTTTGGCCGAAGGTAACATTTTGATTAACCCCCAAAATGTAGGATTAAAAATTTTGGGAAAAAAACATTCAAACTTGAACAGGCTTTAGAGACCGGTAGCTAATCACACGTTTTTAAACTTTAAGTCAGGCTTTAGAGACCGGGCATAACAAGGCGGTCCTATTGATGGTCAGGAGGAAAAAAACGTCCCGACCTGAATCCCCTTCTTTAAAAAAAGGGATAGTCAGTCAGCCCCTGGGGCGCTGTTTTGGGGGAACCAGCTTCCAAGCTAAACCCCACAGGTAGGACCCAGTTTTAATTTGAACTCTTTTTAGGGGTTAAGGTTAGGGTTTTTAAGTTAGAGGCATGTTTTATTTCAGGAAACAAAAGAATAGACTGGAAATGTGCAGTATGCAGTAACAGTAAGCTGGGTGAAGATTCGTTTGCATTTTAGGTTTAGGGCCGTAGGGACTTAGGCCAGTAGAACGGTGAATTATGTCTTACGTTGAAGGTGATCAAAATTTAAAAAAATGTGTTGTATTTATCATTCCAGGTGGACACCTTTGAGAATCCCCTTTTCAGTGTGGGTTTTGGTTTCCTTGTACCTCTCCTCTTTATTTTGGCATGATTACCAAATAGAGAAACAATTTTTATAATCATCCCCAAAATTTCCTTATACACATCGCAAATTCCTTTTTGCTAGCAGCTGGGTGGAAGGCTAGGGGTTTGTCCAAAATGCGGGAATTCTCTGAAGAAAAAAAAACCTAAGCCACCAGACACTGAAAACGATTCACAAGTTTTTTAACGAGCCTAGCTGATTTTCTCATTTAGATTTCCACAGACCACAATGATGCCCTGTTAATCTTATGAAACGCCTAATGGCATTCCTATGAACAAAAAATTATCGCTTTCAATACCCTTACATTTGAAAAAAAACAAAAAACACTGAAAAATTATTGAAGAAAAAGAGGGGAGAAAGGGGACAGATGGAAAAAACAAGGGCCCCATTAGTGTACAAAAAAGTTGTTGAAATCAAAAATTGTTTTTAGTTCATTCAAATTTTTTAAGAAATCCCGTGAATTTGGGAAAACCCCCTGGAAAAAAGGAGTTTCTAAGGATTTTTACATTGAATGAGAAGGGAAAGCATGCTTGTGATTTTGAATAAACCCACTTGTTTCCTTCTGTCTGTTGCTGTCGCCTGTCTTCTGTTGTCTGTCTGCCTGGCGTCTGTCTTCTGTCTTTGTCTGTTGTCTGTTGTTTTTGTTTATTGTTGCTTTTCCCCTTTCGTTTTCTTTTATGTTAAGTCTTTGCGCAGACTTTCAAATTGTACACCTACAAAAACAGTGTGTACACGCTTTTTGGTTTAGGTGGTTGGTCTTTTGCCCTTGAAAATGTTTTTATGCTATGTGTGAAAAAAACACATTAACTGTTAATACACTTACCTTTAAAAAGTTTGTTTCTTTTTTTTTCCCCTTTCATGAACATGTAAGAATGTCACAATTCCCCACTTTTGTTGGTTTTTTCTATAAGGTCCTTTTATGTTTTCAGACATTTGTTTGAATTTTTAACATACATTGTTATGTGCGCGTTCCCCCATGGTAAGGTTGAATGGTTTCCCAGTACTGCTTTTTTGGGGATTGTTGCTGGATTTTTGTCATCGCATTTTTTGGACTGGAGTGTTCGTATGGAATTCGGCGGAAAGGTAAATGCAAATTGGTTTTGTTTTTATTTGTTCTTTTATTTTATTTTTCTTTTTTTTCTTGTTCCCAAAAATTTTTTTCCTGTAAAGTTCCAGAAAAACAAAAACAAAACTGCCAAAGGTTTTTTTTGTCTGTGGTATTTAGATGAGCGCCACACCAGCAATTGAGTTTATGGAGGGGGACGGGATCTTTTAGCCTGGGAAAAACGAACTTTTCGTTGTGTCTTATGCGAACACTTTAACCAAAAAAGGTCATAGCTCCGCCCCTTGTTTATGCACCTTACTGATAATGGGTTTACTCATTACTGTCAAAAAAGACGACAATTTTCATTGACACAGCAGAAGCCCTTAAATGATTCTAAGTCCCCGCACGCCCCGCATTGTTTCAGGATTGTGACAGCAAAATTTAAGGTCAGTGATGGTATAATCTGGAAGTTGTTTTGAGCCCCAAAAAAAAAAATGCTGTTATAAAAGGTTGTGAGGCGTGGGCAGCCAAAAAGCGAAGCCCCAGAAAAAAACAGGATTTAGGGAGCAAGATGTGGTTTTTCTAAGAAAAAAGTTGAGGTTTCAGGACAGAAAGAAAAAAAACGAGCACTTTGAGGAGGCAGACACAAGAAGATCATTATTGGGGAAAATTAAAAAAAAGACAGGAACCCCTTTATAAACCATTTTATGAGGAAAGGGGAATTTGGGCCCCCTGGTCAAAAGGAAAGCTGGGGGGAAAAAAGAGAGCCCAAGTAGACCAGGGAGAAGATACTAGGGGAATTGCCAAGTGGTGAGGCAAGAGGGTGGAAAGGGTGCTTGGGGGGAAAAACAAAGGATAAGGGGGACAGAGGAAGTCCATGATCCCCAAAATACCATGCAACAAGGCCCCCTGAATAAAAATTTAATATAATAATAATAAAAAACAATAAAAAAAAATTTTATGTAATATAAAAAAATATAAAAACATAACAATAAAAAATAAATAACAAACTACTACTACTACTACATAACTCTAAAATATTTAAACTACTAACACTAACTCTGAAATGACAATTTTAAATAAAAAGATAATAAATTTAAATTATAATTATTTTAATAATATATAATAATAATAAAAATAACAATAAAAAAATAAAAATAAACTTAAATAAAGGTCGCATCACAACGCAGGAGCATCTAAAAACTCGTCCCATGACAGAACCCCCCCCCCCCCCCCCCCCCTCCCCCGGGTAAAGGCAAACTGCTCGGCTGTCTCAACGGGTAAAAGGGACAAAATTTTTTTTTAAATCTTGAAAAGGCAGTAAAAAAGTGAATGAGTGAGTAAGTAAAGAAGTAAGTAAGTAAAAAAATAATATTTAAGTAGTAAAAAAAAGTAAGTAATTTAAAGTAAGTAAATAAGTAAGTAGTAAATAAGGAAAGTAAATAAAGTAAGTAAGTGAATAAGAAGGAAGTAAGTAAGTAAAAAAATAAGGAAGAAGAAAGTAAGTAAATAAAAAGTAAATAATTTAATATGTAAGTAAGAAAAAAAGTGTAAGTAAGTGAATAAGAAGTAAGAAAAGTAGGTGAATAAATGAACAAGGAAAAAGATTTTTGTAATAAATAAACAGGTAAGAGATGAAAATAACAAATAACAGAAATCATGCAAAACGCACTTCCAACAAATAGACAAAACTTAAAACATACATTCATAACACACACCCATATCCACCAGCCGAGGCCCGACAAAAACAGCTACAACAACAACAGCAGCAGCAACAACAAAAAGCACAACAAACAAAATAAAAACAAACGCTAAGAGGGAAAAAAACACCCATACATACGATCATGATAAACTTACAGAGTATCGGATAACAAGCAACAACAACAACAAAAAACACCCACAAAACAGCATGAAAAGGTTTGGCAAACTTTTTTTGTTCCAAATTGTTTTTTCCTTTTCTTTCACTTTTCCTTTATCCCGTTTCAGGAAAAGCCCAAACCTTTTTTCCCTTCCACACTGTAACGTTGTGTCAGTGTTACTTTTGAATTACCAATATTGGTCTGACTAATGAAGCTCTTATTTTTCCCCTTCTATAGGAATTTCCGGCCACTTCCCCTACTATTTCCATTTTGGTAGGACGTTCGATGGAATGATCCCCTACATTTTGTTTCTGAAGGTTTGAATTTGAAAATCCCAAAGGCCCAGACCTTCCCAGATGGGAATTTTTTTTTGTATGGCATCGCCCCCGAGGTTTATCAGCCCGTTATTTTTTAACAAAACCAGCGTGTCAGGGGGCAGTAATCCAGTTTTAGACTTTTTAGGTTGATAGTTCTTGCTTCGTGTATTTGGGGGGCCCCACTCCATTTTGCATTTTTGAAGTAGTTCATCAAGTCGTCAGGGTGAGGACTTTGGTTTCTTTCATGTCATATCCGTCGTTTCTTCCCCCCATTCTTCCCTAAAATCAAGTTTATGTTTATTTTTCAGGAGCAAACAGAACAGGAACACAGGACGAAAAGTATGTTTCTTTAGTTGTATGCATTTTTTTATTTGTGTGTGTGTGTGTGTGTGTGTGTGTGTGTGTGTGTGTGTGTGTGTGTGTGTGTGTGTGTGTGTGTGTGTGTGTGTGTGTGTGTTTATGTATTTGTTTCGAGGGCTGATCATTTCATAATACCCAAGAGGGTTGTGAATCAGCGTGGCTGCCACCAAAATCAGCTATTTCTGAGTGGATCTTTACCTACTGTTGCATAAACATGGAGAGTTGAGGAATCGAAATGCATAAGTTTGATATACGGTGTGTGTGTGTGTGTGTGTGTGTGTGTGTGTGTGTGTGTGTGTGTGTGTGTGTGTGTGTGTGTGTGTGTTGTGTGTGTGTGTGTATACAGGTTGTCTGTGCGTGTTCTATGTGTGTGTTTGCTTGTCTGTGTGCATCCATGAGTAAATATGTGCGTGGTGTGTGTGAGTTTGTTTATTTATTGAGAGAGAGAGAGAGAGAGGAGAGAGAGAGAGAGAGAGAGAGAGAGAGAGGACTGACAGAGACAGTGAGTAAAACTGATATGTGTGTGCGTTTATGAATGTGTTTATTTGAGAGAGGAGAGAGAGAGAGAGAGAGAGAGAGAGAGGAGAGAGAGAGAGAGAGAAAGAGAGAGAGAGAACGAGAGTGAAAGAGAGAGACAGACAGACAAACAGACAGAGACAGAGAGAGAGAGACGGAGAGAGAGAGACACACACACACACACACAGACAGACAGACAGACTGACAGAGACAGATACAGCGACAGAGGCAGAGACAGAGACAGAGAGACAGACAGAGACAGAGAGACAGAAATAGACGGAGAGAGACAGAGAGAGGAGAGAGAGAGAGAGAGAGTAAAAGTAATAATATGTAATTATGTGTTCGTTCGTTCTTTGATTTAACGTCTTTTCACTATGAGTGATATTAGACGTAATCATGTGTGTGTGTGTGTGTGTGTGTGTTTGTGTGTGTGTGTGTGTGTGTGTGTGTGTGTGTGTGTGTGTGTGTGGTGTGTGTGTGTGTGTGTGTGTGTGTGTGTTTCCAAGGGTGGAGATGCATCAGATCAGAGGTGTGGTGTCTCGTCAGCCTGGCTCTGAAGTGCATGGACCAGACTATGTTGTTTCACCCCGAAACGCTCAAGGTTTGGATAA
>JAPXFY010006348.1:7500-12929 GCA_030674185.1 Monoplex corrugatus | reverse complement strand
TTTCCTCGGCTTTCCTGTTGTGACCAGGGGCTCCAATTCTTCTTTCCTCATAAAATGGCTTCTAAGTGTTGCCTGTCTTTTCCTAATCTTCCTTATGAATGATATTCTTGTGTCTGCCTGCATCAAGACTGTCTGGTTTATTTTCTTTGTTGTCCATGGGACTCTCAACATTCTTCTTAGAAACCACATGTGGGCTGCCTCAATGTTGTTCTGAACAAACAACAACAACAACAATACCAACACCACCACCAACACCACCAACACCACCAACACCACCAACACCACCACCACCAACAACAATCAAACAAGAAAGAAGAAAAACCCAAATCGTTTGAAAACTATCTCTTTTCTTCCTTTAATATTTCCCATACAACTGACGTCTCACATTCCATTCCAGCCCTAAAACTTTTAAACTCGCCCGTTCGCTGTCCTTTTAAATGCTTCATTGTGATGCTGCCAGCTGAGTGTTTCACGGGTCTCTCACCACCAGCCCCTCCTCCCACTTGTCCATTTCAAGATCTTGCCACGGTATTGAGTGTTGCGCAGGCCTAAGGAGTCTGACAAATTATTTCTGGCATGTTTGGGTGCAGCGTATATGCGTTATTCGAACGCGATCAGTCCTTCGAAGAAAGTGTGTACATCTGTGCGTGTATGAATGTGTGTATTCTGATTGTGTGTGTGTGTGTGTGTGTGTGTGTGTGTGTGTGTGTGTGTGTGTGTGTACGTATGGATGTGTGTGTGTTTGTGTGTGTGTGAGTGTGTACTTCTGTGCGTGTATGAATGTGTGTATTCTGATTGTGTGTGTGTGTGTGTGTGCGTGCGTGCGTGCGTGCGTGCGTGCGTGTGTGTGTGTGTGTGTGTGTGTGTGTGTGTGTGTGTGTATGTGTGTGTACGTATGGGTGTGTGTGTGTTTGTGTGTGTGTGAGTGTGTGTGTGTGTGCACGTATATTTGTGTGTGTGTGTGCTATTTGATTGTTTATGTGGTGTGTGTCTGTCCGTCCGTCTACGTGTGTGTGTGTGCATGTGCACGCGCGTGTGTATGTGTCTATGCACGCGCACGTGTATGTCTATTTGCGTATGCGTGCGTTTGTGTGCTGTTTGTTTGTGTGTGCATGTGCGTGTGTGTGTGCGTGTGTGTGTGTGTGTACATGTATGTGCGTGTGTATGTCTGTGTGTGTCTGTTTGTGTCTTTGTGTTTGTGTGTGTGTACATGTGTGCGCGCGCACGTGTGTGTATGTATGTATGTATGGTGGTCTTTCATTTAATGTCTATTCACTTAAGTGATTTTAGACAATGTATGTATGTATGTATGTATGTTTCTGTGTGAGTGTGCGTGCGTGTGCCCATACGCGTGTGTGTGTGTGTGCGTATGTGTACACGTGTATATTACGTGTATTAGTGCTTTTCTGTGTTACACACTGTGCGTCTTGTCGACATAAACATATAACACACAATGAGTTCAGATGAGTTTGGAGAACAACGTTATTATCGTCCTTGTTATCTCTCCCTTCCGAAATTCCTCATCCCTCCCTCTATCCCCCGGTCCTTCCTCCCCCCCCCACCCCCACTCCATCCGGTTCCATCAGGCAACGGATGTGACGGACTGTATCACTTAGTGATCAAAGACAAGGAAGCTTTTGATGTATTATGCAACCTTGATAGAGATGCCAATTATGGGTCGGGCCCCTCAGAATCCGACCAAACATCAGATATGTATTGATTGTTTTATGCAATATGTTTATACGAGGATGATGTTCGTTTTTGTGTTTGCTTTGTTTTCTTTTTTCTTTGTTTTCTCTTTTGTCGTTTCGTGTTTTGGCAAATTGGATGAAAGCGTGTGACATTCACGATGCTCTTCTCTTCGGGGGACAGTGTGTCGCCGTAATGATGCGCCTCACTTTTTGTCTGTTTTATATGCATACATGTATGTATTTCTGTGTTTTTGATAACCTGTGAACGTGGATTTTTACGAGGGCTTCTTGGTTCGTTTGATGGAGCCATGGACTCGGGATATGATATTTCGAGTTCAGTCCCAGCCCGCAACATTAACCCTTTGGACTCCCACACCCTATCCACCAACTGCAAAAACTTAACCTTTGGACTCCCACACCCTATCCACCAACTGCAAAAACTTAACCTTTGGACTCCCTCACCCTATCCACCAACTGCAAAAACTTAACCTTTGGACTCCCTCACCCTATCCACCAACTGCAGAAACTTAACCTTTGGACTCCCTCACCCTATCCACCAGATTCCTGCAGGAAGCTGGTGGATAGGGTGAGGGAGTCCAAGGGTTAAGTTTTTGTCTAGCTATCATTGATGACGATGCAAGATGCTAAGTAGATAGGGTGCGGGAGTCAAAGGGTTAAATACTGACCTGTTCGCTGCTCATCTTGAATGTTTCCATCATTTTTGGTGGTGTCATTGTAGTATTTCACAAGTCCCCCCTCCCCCTCCCCCCCCCCCCCCCCCAGCCGGCAGGGTTAAAAATTGGCATGCTTGCTGCCGATTTTAATGTTTCTTCAGGATCTGGCCAGCTGATGGGTTTATGTGCAGGCTTAAGGCTTGTGCCATGATCACCATACACATGGTACCTGTGACATCAATGCATAATTATGGAATTCGTTCCGAGCACGGAGACGTCATCTTGAGAAACTGAAACTGAAACTGTAATGTTTCCATCATTCTAGCGGTGAATATGGTCCTGATCAGGATTTCTGGCGTCCTTTGTAGGTGCTTAAACCACTGAGCCAGAAAGTTTACTGGGTTTTTTGTTTTTTTTGTTTTTGTTTTTGTTTTTTTGGTAGGGGTGAGGGGTTAGGGTGGGGAGATATGCGTTTGTGTGTGTATTTCTGTGATATGTGTGTGTGTGTGTGTTTCTGTGATGTGTGTGTGTGTGTGTGTGTTTCTGTGATATTGTGTGTGTGTGTGTGTTTTTTTTTCTTCTGTGATATGTGTGTGTGTGTTTCTGTGATATGTGTGTGTGTTTCTGTGATATGTGTGTGTGTGTTTCTGTGATATGTGTGTGTGTGTGTTTCTGTGATATGTGTGTGTGTTTCTGTGATATGTGTGTGTGTTTCTGTGATGTGTGTGTGTGTGTGTGTTTCTGTGATATGTGTGTGTGTGTGTTTCTGTGATATGTGTGTGTGTGTGTGTGTTTCTGTGATATATGTGTGTGTGTTTCTGTGATATGTGTGTGTGTGTTTCTTTGTTCGTGTCTCTCTCTCTCTCTCTCTCTCTCTCTCTCTCTCTCACTCTCTCTGTCTGTCTGTTTGTGTGTTTGTGTTTCTCTGTGTGTGTGTTTCTCTCTCTGTGTCTCTCTCTGTGTTTCTATGTGTGTTGTGTAGGTAAGGGGGTGAGAGAGGGAGGGAGCGAGGGAGAGAGAGAGAGAGAGAGAGAGAGAGAGAGAGAGAGAGGTGAAACGAAATGCACGTTTGATCCAATAATGTACGATGAGTGTACTGAATGCTCTGTGTACCACCTGTGCACACCTACTGACTGCAGGAGATGACTTGTCATACAGTGTGTACCTGTCAGATTTCTGGCTGTCAGAACTGTTGACGTGTGTGTGTGTGTGTGTGTGTGTGTGTGTGTGTGTGTGTGTGTGTGTGGGGTGCGTATATGTGTGTGTTTGTGGGTGTGTGTGTTTTGGTGCATATGTGTGTGTGTGTGTGTGTGTGTGTGTGTGCGTATATGTGTGTGTTGTATGTTTGTATGTGTGGAGTGGGTGGGTGGGTGGTTGCATACATGTATGTGTTTGCGTGTTGTATGTTTGTGTGTGTGTGTGTGTGGGAGGGGGTGCGTATATGTGTGTGTTTGTGTGTGGGGGGGGGGTGCGTGGGTGCGGGGGGTGCATGTGTGTGTGTGAGTGTGTGTTGTATGTTTGTGTGTGTGTGTGTGTGTGTGTGTGTGTGTGTGTGTGTGTGTGTGCTGTGCGTGTCTGTGTGTACGTGTTTATGTATTTGTATGTATGTGTGTGTGCGTGTGTGTGAGTGTTGTATGTGTGATATGTGTGTGTGTGTGTGTATGTGTGTGTGTGTGTGTGTGTGTGTGTGTGTGTGTGTGTGTGAGAGAGAGAGAGAGAGAGAGAGAGAGAGAGAGAGAGAGAGAGAGAGAGAGAGAGAGAGAGAGAGAGAGAGAAGCGTCGTGAGTTGAATGATATTCATCACATTTTGTGCTATTAGAATGATTGAAATGTGTGCGTTTCTTTCTTTCTCTGTCCTCTCTGACTCTGTCTGTCTCTTTGTGCGTGCGTGTGTGCATGCGTTTGTGCGCGTGTGTTTGTGTGTGCGTGCGTGCATGTGTGTGTGTGTGCGTTTGTATGTGTTTGTGTGTGTGTAAGTGCGTGCGTGCATGTGTGGTGTGTGCATGTGTATGTGTGTGTGTGTGTGTGTGTGTGTGTGTGTGTGTGTGTGTGTGTGGTGTGTGTGCGTACGTGCATGTGTATGTGCATGTGCGTGTGCGTGTGTATTAACCATCAACATAGATACTAGAGAGCGTGAACAACTTTTAGACTAAAGCAGTGTTTATCGACAATGATCTTTTCATGTTACAAACTAGAGCACATATGTATGGACAGATTCGCTTATTTTTAGTTTTGTTATTATTATTCCAGAGCTATATCACGTGTTAATGGACATTCATTTATTTTCAGTTTTATTATTATTATGTCCAGAGCTAGATCACATGTTAATGGACAGATTTAGTTATTTTCAGTTTTATTATTATTATGTCCAGAGCTAGATCACATGTTAATGGACAGATTCGTTTATTTTCAGCTTCATTATTATTTCATCGTTATAGTACTAACAGTCATCATAAACAATATTTAATGGACACATGTTTTTTTGGTTGATTTATTCACTGATTGTAATCTTATTCTTTTGAAAGTTTACAGAAGAAAGAAAAAAAAAATCGTGTATGTACGTATGTATACGTATATATATATGTATGTGTCCATGTGTATAAGTGTGTGTGTATGTATATATATATATACTCCTAATCATAATTTAAGGGCCACTTCTTCCTTCCCCTCTAATTTTAAGTTGAAATAATTGACAATGTTTAGAATTGATTCTATGTTTTATTTCATCATTTCCACACCTGTTTTGGAAAAAGAAATTAGCACAATGACCCATTAGTGAACAGCACATGCATTTAAAGGAACATCCCCCCCTTTTCAAAAAACAGAAAGTGTCAGATTTGGCCAATCTGTTTTCAATATCGCGTGTGTCCGCCCCGAGCCTGGATGCATGCTTCACAGCGCCGATGCATCGACCCCACAAGGGTACGGAGTGTGTCCTGAGGGATGGCCGCCCACTCGATCTGCAGGATGTCGACCAGCCTGGCCAGGGTGCCCGGTGGGGGGTGGTTGTCCCTGATGCGCCTCCCGAGCACATCCCAGAGGTGTTCATTTGGGTTCAGGTCAG
>JAPXFY010006347.1:0-12931 GCA_030674185.1 Monoplex corrugatus | reverse complement strand
AAATTTCCTGAAAGCCCACGCAGAACATAAATATGTAGGAAATTATCTGTAACCCCACGGCATAAAAATATGTGGTAAATTTATCCTGAAAACCCACGCGAACATTAGATGTAGGTAAATTATCCTGTAAGCCCAGCAAAAACTTAGATATGTAGGAAAAAATTTCCTGTTAAGCCCCACGCCAGAACATTAGATTGTAGGAAAATTTATCCTGTAACCCCACGCAGAACATCAAATATGGGGTAAATTTTCTGTAACCCCACGCAAAAAACATCAAATATGTGGTAAATTACCTGAAAAGCCCACGCAGACATAAAATAGTAGGAAAATTTTACCCTGTTTTAAAGCCCCGCAGAAATTTCAATTGTAGGTAAATTTACCTGTAAGCCATGTTTTGGTTTTTAAATGTTTAGCAGACGCGAAAATTTTTGTCAGCGTGCTACCCTAACAAGGGGGGTATGCGACTGGGAGTTATGAGTCCCCGCAGTGGCGCCAACAAGTGCAACAACTCAACAAAAGGCACGCTTAAAATGAAAAAACAAACAAAAAATCACAAAGAATCGATGTGTACCCAAAAAAAAACCCTTTTACGCATAGGTGAACGTTATTGGGGTTGGGGGTTTAAAACCATACAAAGTAACAGAACTAACCATATCAATATATAGAAAAGGAAATTTGGGAGATTGTGCTTGCATGTTTCCCGTTTTTTTTTTTTGGGAATTTTTTTTGCTCCTGTGCACTCTGTCTCACTGCCTCTTTCCAAGAGGTTTTTTTTTTTCGTTTGTCTGTTTTGTCTTCTGCGTCTGTCTGCTGCCCCCTGCCGTCTGTCTGTCTGTTGTCTTTTTTCATTTGTTCTTTCTCCTTCATTTCATTTCCTAATTTTTTTTTGTTTTTCTCTTTTTTTTTTTTCATGATTTTTTTTTCGTTTTTTTTTCCCCTTTATCATTTCTCCTTTTGTCTGTCTGTCTGTCTGTTTTTATTCGTTCTGTCCTTTCTCCTTCATTTTTTTCCCTATTTTTTTTTCTTTTCTTTTCTTTTCTTTTCTTTTTAAATTTTTTTCACTGATTTTTTTTCGTTTCTTTAACTTTTCATTTCTCACTTTTGTCTTTTCACAAAAAGCACGCAAATGGTCCCGACCACACCACACAACACCACACACACACACAACACCCCACACACACACACACACACACACAGAGAGAGGAGAGAGAATTTTATTTATATATTAAAAATTATACATAAATACTCATGCTGCATACCTTAAACCCTAAACATACATACACCATACATACTTTTAAAACATACTGCATTTAAAACATAAATTCATACTTTCATACTGCATAATACATACGACAGGCGGACAGCAAAAGAAAGCAGACAGACAGTAGCAAGAAAATCCTGGGAAAAAGCCGAACGAGAAGGGGCCTCGAGGAGAACCCCTAAGGGGGCAGGGCTGGTCGGACATGACTCCTGAATGCCCCTCTGTGTCACCATTTTTTTTAAAATAGTCATAACCTGTATTCGAACCCGCAGTCCAGATGATCCAACTCAAAAATATATAATACAAATCTTTATCCAAATTTGATCTTAATAAGTTTCCATTTTAAAAAGGCCCTTCTTGACATGCCCCGGTTCCAAAATTTGGGAATTTTTGACCACTTTTCGTCAATGTTTTTTTCCTTTCCCTTCCATTTTTAAAAACTTCAGTTCTGAATTTTTAACAAACAATTATTGAACGACAGAAATCATTTGTGACGACGTTTTACAATTTTGCATCGAATTGCAGCAAAAAGATGTCCCCAAACATACAATAAGAAATTTTATTTCACGTTGCATTAAAAAACTGAGAAATCCCCTCCCCTTTCTTCATTTCAATGAAGTTTTGAGATGAGCTGGAAGGAGTGTAGGGGAAAAATTTAAAAAGAGTTTAAACGGGGGTGTGGCCAGTCTGTTAAAAAGAAGCAAACAGGGGGAAATCTTATTCCTTGGGGGTGTGCCTTGACACTGCTAAATGATTTGCCGTAATAGAGTTTTTTGAGGGCGAAAAATATGTATGCTGTTTTCTAATTTATTTTGGTTTTTGGGTTTTTGTGAGGTGAGTAATTTTTTTTGCTGATAAGTGTGTTTTGGGTTTTTTGTGACGAAGTATTTTTGTTTAAAAATTGTGTTTTGGAGTTTTCTGAGTGAAATTATTTATGTAACTCTTGTTGTGGACTTTTATCATAATGAAGATATCCATGCTGATTTTCTGTAGTGGAGTTTTTTTGTGATGAAGAAATTTTTGTGTTAATTTTGTTTTTTAATGCTGTATGATAAAGAAGATGTTTTTCTGTTTTTCTGTGTGGAAAAAATTTTGATGGTGAAGTAATATGCTTAATGATCTTGTGTTTTTGGAGTTTTTTCTTGGGTGAAAAATGTTTTTTTCTGTTTTGTGTGTTTTTGTGTGTGCTTATGGAATTTTAAGGTAATTTGTGTGCCTCGCATTGATGTCGTTGTCTGATGTGTGGTTGCGTTTCGTGTGTGTGTCTGTTTTATGTGTGTCTGTGTTTATGTGTTTTTGTGTCTTTTGGTGTGTGCTTGTGTGTCTTGTGTGTGTGTTTTGAGTGTGTGTGTACGCGTTAGGTGTCTGTGTGTGTGTTCATTTCTTGGTAACCATTTCCTGTTTTTAAAGTGGTGTTTGTTTTTCATTATAATTGTGTATCTTACTTGTTTTTCCCGTTGTTTGTCAGTTTGTTGAACACATAGCCGGGGTTTTTGACTGACAGGACTTTCTCCTTTCCCTTTTTTCATTGGTCTTTTTGTCGTCCTTGGGTATGGGTGCTTAGTCGTCTGTCTGTTTTTGTGTCTGTCTTCGGTTTCCCGTCAGTCTGTCTGTCCGTTGACTGTGTGTCTGTTGTTGTCTATTTTTTTACCGGTCTGTCTATAGTATATTTCTGCCTACCCACCCTTATTGTTTTTGTTGTCTGTCTGTTTGTTTGTTTGTTTGTTTGTCTGTCTGTCTGTCTGTCTGGTGCATATTTGTCTCCCTCTTTGTCTGTGTGATAGTGTCTTCTGTTTGCCCGTTGTCTGTCTGTGTATTACCCTGTCTGTCTGCCGGTTTTTCTTGGTCCCTTTATATTCTATGTTTATCTGTATGTCGTCTTCTCCCTGTGTGGTTTTTTCCCCCTGTGTCTGTTTACTGTTGTGTGTGTCTCCCTGTCCCCCTGCCTTTGTGTCTGTTGTAATCTGTCTGTCGTCTGTTTTCGTCTGTCTCCCTGTCTGTGCCTTTCGGGTGTATGCTTGTCTTTCTGTCTGTCTTTCTGTATGTCTGTCTGTCTGTCTGTCTGTCGTCTCCCCTTTTCTGCGTGTGGTGTTTAACACTTGTGACTGACTTGTTACCACCTCCCTTCTATATCATCTCCCCCCCTACCCCCCTAATTTTTCTTTGGTTTCTGTGGGTCTGGGTTTTCTGTTTTCTCTTCCTGTGTCTTTCGTTTGCTGTAACCGTTCGCTGCCAAAGGGGCCCCAGGTAAAATCCCTGACAAACAGTTTTCATAGGAACAGAGAGGCTAAATGGACTTTAGTATATCATTGGTCTTTGCCGTTGTTTGTGTAAAAATTTATACCTTTGTTTTTGTCTAAAGGTTAGGGTATGAGACTTGTTATTTCTATGTTGTTGTTGTTTGTTTTTTGGGTGGGGTTTTTGGGTGTGTGGTGGTGTGTGGGGTGTTGTGAGTGGTGGTGTGTTTGTGTGTGGTGTGGTGGCGCGCGTCGTTTCATAGGTATGTATAAAGAGGGTATATGTTTGTGTTTTTTATTTGGGTTGTGGTATGTATACATGTTGTGCGTGATTGGATTTATGTGTTGTGGGTGGGGAAAGTTGTGTGTAGTATGTGTAGTGCATGTTTGTATAATCGACCTATTTATTGTCTATCTATCATTTCTGTTGTCTGGAAAATTATCTATCCTATTTTTTACTATTATTTATTATTAAAATTACTTAGACTTAGTACTTACTTGCTTCTTATTTGTTTGTTTAAACTTATCTACGGAGTTGTTTGTTTGTATTTTGTTGTTGATTTGTTTCCCCGGTTTTAATTTTTTTTTTTTATCTTCGTCCGTCGTCTGTCTGTCGGTTTTTTATGATTTATTTTGTTTGCTTGCTTGCTTGCTTGCTTGCTTGCTTGCTTGGGCTTGCTTGCTTATTATTGAACCCGAGTTGTTTTTTATCCGGGGGGTTTTTTAACTAAAAAGGGCATGAATATATCATAACTAATTTTTTCCTCCGTGTAGATTACTGAACAAGAGCAGATTAATGAAAAGTGGGGTTTAATTTTTAAAGGGGTTGTTTGATTTGTTCGTTTTAAAGTTGGGTTTTTCTTTGAGTATGGGACGTTCAAGATTCAGGGGATATTGGTTTGCTTGTTTGGTTCATGTGAATGCCATGCTTCCCCCCCACTTCTTGTCAGTTTCTCTCAAAACAGAATGGGACGAAAATAACAACAAAAATTTTAAACTGGTCACAAAACTCCATAAAGAAAATCAGCCCTGCATACTGAAGTGGTACAGGTGGCCATATGGGGCCGCAATTCCTGTGGAAAGTGATAAAGGGGAAACAGGATTTCGGTCTGTTGATCTTGCTTTCAGCCAGCGGCTTCGCAGTGGATTACACATTTCTGAGGGGGTTGGGGGCGTAGACGGAGCTCCTGCCCCCGTCTGACTGCAAAAGTTTTGGTCGGGGATCTCTCCGTCTTTTTGTTCTGCTCTGTCTCGCTTGTTGTCTGTCTGTCTGTCTGTTGTCTGTCTGTCTCTTCTCTCTCTCTCCTCTCTCTTTTCTCTCTCTCTCTCTTCTCTCCCTTTTCCCTTTCCCCCCTTTTTTTTTCCCCTTCTCTCTTTTCTCCCTTCTCTTAACCAACATAACTTGCTGCGCGGTCCCACTTGTATACCCACACCCAAACTACGACAAAAGTATATGCTCAAACCACACACAAATACACCCGGGCTTTACACCCAAATACAAACAAAAAACACAACATATGTGGTGTGTTTAGATAGTAGATAGATGTAGAAGATAGATAGATAGATGATAGATGATAGATAGATAGATGGATAGATAGAAAGAAGATAGATAGTAGATGATGAAGTAGATATAAAAATAGTACATCATGAAACTTATACACATGCCGATTGGGGGATATGCGCACACGCGTAACAAAAACCCTTTTTCCCCAATACCCTTTGGGGGAAACTTAAAGAGACGTTTTGACATACATCACACTGACTTAAAAAAAAAAAAAATTATCTACTTATTGGAAGTAAAGTTAAAGTCATATAGAAGATTTTTATTCCGATCACTTGAAGTTTCACAGATGGATCAATAATTGAAAGACAAGCGGGCCGGCGATTTTAATACCTGCTTTAAAAAATTTGAGAATCTTTCTATATAGGCCCTAATAGATCTGTTTTTATGCTGAACTCTTTGCAATCTTAATGGTTTTTAAATTATATGATCAATCTTCCCGGACATTTCCCCCAGACACTTTTTTGCGTTGATTCAAAATCTGACTTCAAAGCTCTTGAATTATTAAAAATTACAAACAAGATCTGTATATATTGGAATTACTATTGATTGAAAGTTTTACCCAAAAAGAGGCTTTAAAATATTACTTTCGCTGGATACCATCTCATGTTTTTTCTTAAAATGTTAGGGTTTTAAAAGGACTGCCAAACGGGGGGAAAAGAGTCACAGATTCAAAAAATATTCGATTTCTCTTTCTTGCATGGTGTTTTCCTTTTTGTGGCACCTACGTTGGATGCAGTTTAAAGATAAACAGAAAAAAAGTTTTAAAAAAAATGTTACATGACCTTTAAAAATTTAAACAAAAAACATAAGCAGTTTCCTGCCAGCAGAATATACAACCCCTTCATGTGTGGTGGAAACTTGTTGCATTCAAAACAAAATTACACCGGAAGGTAGTGTGACTATGTGGAAAGAAGAAAAGCATAGTCAAAATTTTCATGCGTTGGGTTTTTAAAACGAACTTTTCTTCACTCTCTATGAAAACGTTTCTGACATTTTTGCCCCACCCCTTAAAACATATAAATTTTTTTTGGTTTCCCTGTCAAAAATTCCTTTCGCGAATTATCTTTAACACGCCTTTATTTCACTGTTCAGTGTTAGGTTAGCCAATTTTACCGTTTCAATCTTTAAATTTGTGATAACGTATTTTGAATTTTTCCTTCTCTTCTTGGCAAGTTGTTTTTTTGGTTCATTTCTTTTTCTTGAAGATGCCTTTCCAAATGTCCTCTTCCTTCCTATGTGTCCTCATTTTTTGGTTTTTTTTTTTTTTTTTTGTTTTAGTTTTTTTTCTAAATCACTTTTGTGAAAAAGAATTTTAAAACAAAGACCACCACCCCTCAGATTGACGTGTGAAATGTTAATGCCCCATATCAGTATCCCCAATGGAAATTTTTTGCCTTTTTTCCTTCAAAGAATCAAAACCCGACCCACCATTCAAAGAAGAGAAAAAGAGAAATAGGCCAAAAAAAGCAATGTTTTATGTTCCTTATTTTCCATTGGTAGCAGTAATTAGCTAAAACCTTTATTTTTTTTGCCATTTCTTGCATGCCCCACAAAGACAATGATGGTTTTAGATGTGATGATGTGATGATGATGATGATGATGATGATGATGATGGTGATGGTTTTTTTCGCACTGATCTCCAAAAAAGCTGGACTGCAGTCACACATAATCAGAATATTAGTGGAGTAAGGAATTCCAATGTTTTTTTAAGCAAGCTGACTACGTGTTATGTTGAGCGTGTTGGTGGCGTGCATGCGGGTGTTTTCATGTTTCCCTAGCCAGCCCCTGGGCTGGCTCTTTGATCTTTTTAAGTGCGTATTTGTTTTTTGAGTGTGTACTGATTGATTTTGGGTTTTTGTTTTTACGTCTACCCCACCTCTGGTGATATGACCGACGGGGATAACCATCCCCGGGAAGTAGAGGAAGGAGGATTAGCTAATCCTATATGGACACCCCCAGAACAACATGTGTTAAGATGGGGGAGTGAGAAAGGGCCCTTTTTAAAAGAGTGCGCCCCAGGGGTGAGCTTGCGGAGCAAGGGATGAACATATGGAGGGCCCGATGGCCCGGCCCTGGGCAAGGCACTTTATGATGGGTGCATCCGTGATTCGAACCAAAAAACCCTTAGCATGTGTCCCACGCTTTAACCAGCTGGTTCCCCCCAAGCTAAAATGTCTTGACGGATCAAACCAGAACCAATGAATAAAGGGCAGAGTTTGCCCCTTGAATTGCACCCCTCAAATGACAGGGACAGACAGAAGAAGACAGACAGACGAGGACGACAGACAAAATAGATAGAGAAATGGTGATTATAGTCAGATCTCAGGTGCAAGGCAAAGAAAAAGGGTGGAGGGAAGGGCAGTAAAAAATTGGACATGGAGAAAATGGAATGCCCCCAATGATCACAAAATTCTGAATCTCGGGGCTTTTATCCTCCTGGGTGGTTGAGTCAGATGGTCGGGTCGTGGACCGATTGATATCCTAGGCTCCAAACCCCGCCTGAGACATAATTGGCCGTCCCCCGCCCATCTTAATTTCTCCGTCATTTCCCGTGGTTCAGCGCAGTGTTTCCAACGTTCCATTCCCCCCCGTTTTTTAAGACTTTACAAACGTTTTTGTATCCAGTTAATTGTTTAGTTTTTAAGCCCCAAAAATTTATGCACTTGTTTTAATTATATTATTTTCTCTCTCTCGTTTTACCGGGATGTTTTCTTCACCATTGGTTTTTCATCACGATTACTTATCCTTGTTTCCATGGTTTGGTATTGTGTTTTTCGATCATTATCTTCAAACATTTGTTGGGGTCAGTTGATGGATTGTATTTTTTACCCCCACAGTGTGATTGTCTTTTTTGTTATTTTTACCATTGAAAAAGAACTATGATTGCTCTCAGAAAATTGTCTTTCTACCAGTCTGAGAGAGGAACAGACTGTGGCAAATTTTCATGTACCCCTGCAAACGGATACATTTTTCTGAATGGTCATAGGAGAACCGTGCTGTACATCCACAGGTTATCACTGAGAGGCTCTCCCCGCTTTTGGTCCATCCATAAAAAGGGACTTTACGGTTGCCTGATCCAAAATGTTGAGAAAACATGACCAGCGTTATGATTATCAGTATCAGAAAACACGAAAACAGAAGGAGAGCGCTGTTTAACACACAAAAAAGACAGGCGTAAAGTATGACTTTTCTCCCTTTGTCAAAACTTATGAAAGACAGCAAAATTTAAAGTCCACAAAAAACTTACGAAAAAAAAAAAGCACTACTTTTCCCGATTTTCGATGAGCAGAGGGTTTTTTTTTTAATTTTTTATTTAATTATCCGTTTGGCAACACGCTCGATGTGTTATTGGCTCTTGAAAAAACAAAGCGTTTAATCGCTGTGTCATCTACATTCATTTTGGGTTAAAAGGGGGAACCAAAACGCTTATACAGAACCCCGCCCATACTTCGCACTTTATATACTACACTCATCCCACACTAATTATTATTTGTTGGTTACACTCTGTTAAAGCAAAACATTTTTTTTCCAGTCGCCAAATTCATAATAAAAAAACAAAAATTTTCTGTTGAAATCAGAAATTGTTTTAGTTGAAGTCAATAATATAAAGAAAAGACTTAAAAATTCCGTGAGCGCCACCGGATCCATTATATCACAAAACCTCTTAGGCAGCAGAAAAATGCCCTTTCCCAGAAGGAAAAAAAGGAAGAAAGGATTTTTCCCCCGTAACAAAGAAAGAAAAGAAAAAGAATAAGTTCCCCCTAGTATTTGTTGGAAATGAAAAAATTTCTGTATTGCAGATTTAATTCAGGGGGTTTAAAATATTTCAAGAGAGATTTATTGAATCAGGGCGTTCAGTAAAGTGCTGCACCCCAAAACTGCCCGGCAAAAACCCGGCAGGACGTTTCAGCCTGAGCTAAACTGTGCGCTGGAAAAGTGTGTGTGTGTTTGTGTGTGTGTGTGATTGTTTGGTGTGTGTTTGTGTTGTGTGTTTTGGGGTGTGTGTGTGTGTGTGTGTGGGGTGTGTGTGTTTTTAGTTCACACGGGGGGAACTCAAACTGAAGTGCCATCCTACCCAGACAAAATTTGTGATTCACAGAGAGTGCTTCCAGTTTTCTTTTTTTTTTTTTTTCTTCTTTTTTTTCATAACGTGTGGAGTGATCTATTTTTCTTTTCACTGCATTCGCTTCTACAGGCTTCATCCGGTCAACGGAAGACTGAACTGTTTGAAGTCTGTACAGTGTGCGTCAGAAGCAGGTCCTATTTTTAACCTTAACTTGACACAGAAAAGCAGAATAAGTTTGAGGTAGCTGAAATGTGGTTTTTGAGAAGACTGCTACGAGTTCCATGGACAGGGAAAAAAAAAACAAACGAGACAAAACTTGAAAAAAAGGCAAACACAAAAAAGGAATATTATTGCGGAAAATTAGGAAAAGACAAGCAACATTTATGGACTTTTTTTTAGGGAGGAGAAATTTAGAGCACCCCGGTCAAACGGAAAGTGCGTGAAAAAGAGCACCAGGTAGACCCAGGGAGAAAGTACTGGGGGCCCGATTGCGGAGTGTATGAAGGTAGAGAGGTGGGGGATGTTCTTGCGGTACAAAAGATACATTCGATGGAGCGCCATGATCGCCAATGCCATGCGGGAGGTCAAATGATGATGATGTGATCTTGGGACAACTGGACGTAAATCTATGGAAAAAGAAAACAAATCTACACACACACACACACAAACAAACACACACACACACAAACAACACAACACACACACACAACACACAACAACATAAAAACACACACACCACACACACCACAAAACACACACACCAACACACACACACAAAACACAAAAACAAAACACACACACACGCACAAACACACACACACCCACACACTCTTTCATATTTATCCTCTAGGGACAGGCACGTTACGTTTTATCGTAATGCCCGTGTTGTGCTTTGTGCAGTTGTTATCTGGAGAATTGTTTCTGTTAAACACCCTTGTGAAGTGGCTCATGGTACAGACGACAATGACAGAATATTTTTTAAAACACAACAAAAGTGTATTCATGTTTTTTTAATTTCATCATACTGTTTACAAAGCCATGTTTTATGCTCATATAACATAAAACAAACTTTGACTAAATGAAAAACCCTTTAAAAAAAAAAAAGCACCGTTCTTCAGATTTTTAAATAGAAATTATATTGCAAAAAAGTATTATTACAACGGCAAGTTTTTTTTCCAAGTGGTTTTATTAAAAGCAAGTGTTTATTATAATGAAACTTAATTTTTAATTATTGGCTATCATGTATATATATAAATATTTTTTGTTTTCAGGCAGTTTTGGGCTGTAGTAGTGTGAATTTTAATAAATAAAATTGAAAAAAATTACCCTCTTTTTAAAATTGTGTAACTACCCCGTGGGGGGAATTCCCGGGGGGGGGCTTTTCATTTTTATAATAGTATCCCCACCATTTTGGAAATTCTGTGTTTAGAAATTTCCTCTTTTTTCTGTTATTCTCCTTGTTTTTTTCTTTCCTTTTTTTTTCTGTCATTTTTCTTATAATTTTTTGCATTGGGGTCCTTTCCCGGGTATGGGGTTCGTACTTTTTTAGGTTTGGGTTTTAATTGGATGCATGTTTTTAAGTGCATTTTTGGGCCCCCCTTTGGGAAAAATTTGGAGATGTTCGGAAGCAATTTTAGGTAATTAAACCCCGTTTTTTATATTTTTTAAAAACGTCTTTAGTTATTTTTTAAATTGTATTCGGGTTTATTTTTTTAAAATTTCCCCTTTTGCGAAAAATTTGGGGGACGGAGTGGTCACCCCGGGGCAACCCCTTAAGGGGGTTTTCGGGGTTTGCATTGATTGTGTACTTTTTTGTGCTGTTGCCCGTATTTTGTGTTTGTTTTGAAAGTTATACCCCTGATATGGCTCAAAGTAGCCCTTTTTGGGCTTTAAAAAATTTCTAACAAAAAAACCCAAAACTGTTAAATAACGTTTTGGGGATTGTTTCTTGTTGGTCTATTTTATTTTTGACAGAAAAAGATAGACATTTAGAAATATGCAACGTTAAGTCTTCAAGCCCTGCCAGCGCCCCGAAAAAAAATTAGGGCTTATCCCGTGATCATTTTGAATATTTTCCATCACAGGGCACCTTTGGGGGTCAGAATTGGGGAAATTAGTTGAGCGCCGGGGGTTTCTTTCTATTTTTTGAAACCCAAGATACGAAGACAAAAACAATATTGAATTTTGAAAATATGAAAAAAACTTAAGTTTGACTTTGAAAATGTGTTTAAGTTGGTCATTGAAGTAAAGAAAATATTGTAGTTTGGGGTCTTTATAAAGGGAAAATTAAATAACAAAAAACAAATAAAAAGGGGAAACAGTATTCCAGTTTCATTTTCCCAAATAAATCGCTGATGTTTTCATTAGCTTCTATGTTGAACGTTTTATCCCCGGGGCTCTTAACTTTTTCCCAGCCCCCCAGCCCTTTTTAAAATTGTGTAGTTGTTTCAACTGGCCAAAAAAGTGCACAACATGGGAAAAAAACTAAACGATTGCAGATGTTTCAAGGTTTTTTTCCAAACGCCCTTTTAGTCAACAATCCATTGCACTAACTGCCACATTAAATGATTGGGATAGACAAAGTAAGTTTCCGTGGGTAGTTCAGCTTTGGGGGTTAATCTAAAAATAACAATAACAAAATAATAACAATAATATAAAAATGATGATTTAATTTTCTAATTTTAATTAAGAATAATAATAGTGATGAATTTTATGATGATGATGAAAGATTTATGATGATGATGAGATGATGATTTTTTATGATGATATAAGAAGAAAAAGAAAACGGGGGGAAAAAAAAAGAAGAAGAATGATAGCAGAATAATAATGATGGTGATAATGATTAAAAATAATAATGATGGTGATCATCATCATCATTCATTATTTCCCCCTTTTTTTTATCATCATAAAAATCATCATCATTCATAATAATGCACTTCTGTTTGTACCCCATCTCACAGAGAATCGTAAGAATTCAAAAAAAACATTTAAGAGGGGAATCCCTCACCACAAAGGTTTAAAAAACAAATAAATTTTTCAAAACCCCTACCCATATGATTTTTAAAAAAAGAAATTTTTTTTAAAAATAAAAGTGGGTTTAAAAAACAAACTATTTTAAAAAAAAATAACCTTTAACACCCCTTGGGACTCCTGAAATTTTATCCACCAAAATGCAAAAATTTAAAACCCCTTTTACTTCCCCCTTTTATTTCCAAACAGTTTCCCCGGGGAAGCTTTGTGGGGTTGGGTAAATTGGGAAATCAAAGGGTTTTTTTAAGGTTTTTTTCTTTGCTAGCACCGGTTTTACAATGCAGGTTTTGGGGGGTGGGAAGGGGTTTCAGGGTTAAAGGGGGTTAAAAAGGCCCACATTCCTGAACAGAAAGGGAAGGGATACTATTGCTTTTATCATTTTGCTTTTCTCATGTATTTTTTTTGTACGTCCCACAACACCCTGACAAGGTTAGTGTGGCACCCTTTATTCCTTTCGTTCCTGTCCAATGGGTGTCGTTCGCGATAGGCCCTTACTTTTTTGATTTGTTAGCAAGTAAAATGAACCCCATTTACCAGCCCTGGCCCGGGGTAAAATACCAAAACAGTCCTTCAGAATTTTTTTTTATATTAAGCCATGACAAATTACGGCCCCTGTGGCTTTATGAGGGACTAGGTTCAGTGTACAGTGCAGGTCAAGGACAAAGCGGTATCGTATCCGGATTTTTAGGGAGTCTGTAGAGATAAAAATCCTCGGTTTTGTCTTCCTCTTCCCCCCACTGGGAGGAAACCCGGGCCCTGAAGGCGGATGGGGG
>JAPXFY010006346.1:0-12932 GCA_030674185.1 Monoplex corrugatus | reverse complement strand
CACAAAGCCAGAACAAGATCGAGGCAGCCAAATTGTGGTTTCTAAGAAGAATGTTGAGAGTTCCATGGACAGTGAAGAAAACAAACGAGACAGTCTTGAAAGGAGGCAGACACAAGAAGATCATTGACAAGGAAGGTTAGGAAAAGACAGGCAACATTTATAGGCCATTTTATACGGAAAGGGGAATCGGAGCACCTGGTCACAATAGGAAAGCTGGAGGGAAAGAGAGCACCAGGTAGACCTATGGAGAAAATATTGGACGGACTTGCAAGGTGGCTGAGGACAGAGAGGGTGGAAGATGTGCTTACGGCAACAAGGGATAGATACATATGGAGGGCCATGATCGCCAATGCCGTGCGGCAGGGCACATAATGATGAGGATGATGATGATGATGATAATGAAACAAGGAAATCATAATTTGTTGTGGTAAATACCATAGCTCTTTTAGTATAAGTAGTATTCTCATCTTCTGAAACTTCCCTGCTAGAAATTTCCTCTTTTCAGTCGCTCTCTTTGTTTCTGCCTTGCTCCTTTGCTTTCTCTGATCTCTTCCAATCTTTTTCTGCCTTGCTGGTCTACTCACCTGTATGTGTTCTATAGAGCCTTGCATACTTTTTATTAGGATTGATAATCAGGAATATGTACTGATTGCATTTTTGTCTAATGAAAATGTGATGTGCTGACATAGTTTCAGGGTAATTTGGCCAATTTTTATATATGTTTTCAAACATAGTTTTGGAGTAATTTGGCCAATTTTTATGAATACGTTAGTGTCCTTAGCTATGTTTGCACATTTGTATTCAGGCATATATATACATATATATATATATATATACATATATATTTAAATACTCTGGTGATAAACTGGATGGAATGGTCAACACCAGGGGCTTATCTTAAATTATATGTGTGCATACATTGATAGGTGTGCTTAATCTTCTTTTCCAGATTTTTTTCTTTCAGGGTACCGGGTAAGTGAAGTGTTGTTTGATATGGCTCTGCACAGTCAGCTGAGCTTGAAACAATAATAGGTAAAATAGAGGACATCAACAGCAGGAATGACCACAAAAGTGATACAAAAACATGATTTTAATACTTGCTTAACAGGAAGTGTTAATAAGATCTCACATGATAGGCAAATGATCCTGCAGTAAACTCTCAGAAAATAAAGAACAAGCGAGTTTTTACCCAGCAAGCACAACAGTGACCCAAACTATCAATATTGTTATTTTAAAAAATGAAAGAAATAAAGAAAATTCATTTCTCAAGATCCCAAAATCAGTGAGAGTATATTCATCACTATTATTGTAACTGTAGATTGTATACATGATTAAGTGCAAAGAATACCATGAAATGCATTGTTTTACAAAGATGAAATAGAAATAAGTTTTACAAAATTGATGAAAAAAATATCTTTTTTGAAGCAAAAACCAAATCCTTACATATCAGTTGTAATTTTCCCACTGATTTACTGATTACAATCACTATGAAATATTTTATAAATAAACCAATAACAACCATACGAAGATGTAAAAAAAAAAAAGTTTAATATGTATTTGAGAGCGAGATGAACCAAGGGCATAACTCATATTCGACATGTCTCAAGAATATTATCTCCCTTCTTTAACTGGCACAAGGGAGATCAATCTGAAGGTGCTTTCTGTTTCACAACAACAACAGACGGAGACCTTGGGATTAGTTGACAGTGTCTCTTGCAGCATTTCGTTTGGTTTGACAGCTTCTTTTTGGCCGAAATAATAAGTTGTAAGCTGTGTTAATCATGACGACGCGGCTGGAGAGAGTAACAGAGGAATACAAGGAAAAGTTTCCCGTGAGTCTGTCTCTAGTCCTAGGCCAGTTTTAGTTCAGCCGTTTCCAAAACCATGATTATGAAGTGATGAACAAGATCAGAAAATGTTGCTTTTTGTTAACCCTTTGAGTCCCGCACCCTATCTACCAACTGCAAAAACTTAACCTTTCACCCCTCACCCTGTCCACCAGCTTCCTGCAGGAAGCTGGTGAATAGGGCGAGGGAGTCGGAGTTAAGTTTTTGCTTTGCTAGCATGGTTAACAATGCTGAACGTAAGATGCAGGTGGACAGGGTGAAGGAGTCAAAGGGTTAAGATCACACACATACGCGCACACATGCCTGCACACACAGACACACACCCACACACACTCATGCAGGCATGCATACACACACATACACAAACATACAAAAATGTATACAATAACATGATCTTGGGAGGTTTAGTAATTAGTTGTGTAATCCAGTGCAGTGAATGGTTAAACTAACAATTTGTTGCATTCATGGATTACTCAGGGTTGGGATTTTGGCCAATTCATAGAAAAATATTTATAAAGACCATACAGTAGAACTAGAAAAGACATTTTATCTCTGCAAATCTTGTGCTTGAACGCACACCCAGACTTTGTGACTTCACAGTGAATTGAACCTTGCCTTTATCCACCGTAATCTGAAAGATGCCCCGGCCAAGCTGCGTGAACAGGCCTATCTCAGTCTAGTCAGATCGATCGTCGAATACAGCTGTACGGTCTGGGATCCGCACCTTCGTAAAGATATCGACTCTCTGGAGATGGTGCAGCGTCGTGGTGCGCGGATGGTGTTCCGCAACTACAGTTACAACAGCAGTGTCACAGAAATGTTGAAAATGCTAAACTGGGACAGCCTCGGAGACTGTAGGAGGGATGCCAAACTCATCTTATTGTACAAGATTATTAACCACCTGGCAGAAGTCCCCACCGACAACATCCTAATCCCAGCAGACCCCCGAACCCGAGCCAAACACCCTTACAAATACAAGTCGATCCAAAGCAAAACCACGACATATCGCCACTCCTTCTTCGTCAGCATCATTGGACCCTGGAACGACCTTCCTGCAGAAGTAGTGGAGAGCCCGACTGTTACATCCTTCAAATCGAGGCTCAAATCTCCTCCGACAGCGCGTCGATAACAGCACCACCACCCATTGCTGCGATATTCCTGAAGGGAGGTTTAGCGATTATAGAACAGAACAGAACAGTGAAAAGTTCTGCCCAGCATTCAGTGATACAGAAATCAGAAACACATGAAAATAGAATGAGAGCACATGTATACACAATGACAATGTCTTGTTTTGTGAACGAATTGTGTTTTATTTTCATGTTTTTGTGGTTTCTACTGTACAATAATTTAACCCCAACACTAACTCTAACCCCACTGATAACCCTAAGATTTTTGGTTGGCAGTCAGTTGACAGAGAAACCCGATCCCAAGGGTGAGGGTTTGGGATTGACAGACATTAATTCTTTGACTCCCGCAAAAACTTAACCCTTTGAATCCCTCACCCTATCCACCAGCTTCTTGCTTGGTAAAAAAGGAAAGGTGAGCACAAAGATAACGTTAAAAAAAAATTGGAGAAAAGTAAGACTATAACTTTTCTGCTGCTTTGTCCAGTGGGAGAAAAGGACTAAAAAGACTATGTTCTGTTTTGTTGTATTGTACAGCACATGAAGCACTATGCGGCGTGTCAGTCCAAGGCCTTCATGACGGGTTGCTTCACCTTTGTGGCTGGTAACTGACAGTGTGTGTGTGTGTGTGTGTGTGTGTGTGTGTGTGTGTGTGTGTGTGTGTGTGTGTGTGTGTGTTATGTGTCTAATATCTTGGGTTCAATCCCAACCCACAACATTAAAAACTGGCCTGTTTGCCGCCCATCTCAATGTTTACATCATTCTGGTGGTGTCAGATTAATATTTCGTGGATCCCTCTTACCTCTTCCCCATTACAGGACCTTGCCAGCGCATAGGGTTTTGCGCAGGCATCGGAAGTCTGTCAGATAATTGCTGGCAGATTAAGGTGGAGCGCATATGGAGTTTTCCAAGTGCAGTGAATCCCTCTTGAACAAACTACAAACTCTGTGTGTGTGTGTGTGTGTGTGTGTGTGTGTGCGCGCACGCATATGTGTGTGTGTGTGTGTGTGTGCGTGTGCGTGTGTCTGTGTTTGTATATATACACACATGTATATATAATATATATGTGTGTATGTATGTGTATATATATGTATATATATGTAGATATATATGTATATTTATATATATATATATATATATTATATATATATATATATATATATATACATATATTTATATATGTATGTACACACACACAATGTATGTGTGTAGAATGTGCGAGTGTGTGTATGTATGTGTATACAAAATGTGAGTGTGTGTGGTGGTGGTGGTGTTGATTTTCATGACTAGCTGCTTCACACACACACACATACACACATACACACACACTTTGTTAAAATTAAAACTAAAACATATTGGTCTCCAAGGTAATCTTTATTATCTTATCAAAGCTTTTATAAATGATCGAAGTATGGTCATTAAAATAGGTAATAAATACTCTGAAAAATGATCTGTAAACATGGGAATTCCACAATATCTCCTCTATTATTTAATATTTTGATCAATGACCTGCCAACACAAGTCTCAAACAATGTAAACTTAGTTCAGTTCGCTGATGATATAGCGATCTGGATGAATGTTTCGTTGAAAAGGAAGACTTCTTTAAGAGAAATAAACTACACTAAAAAGATCTATCAATGTGAAATTGATCACATTTCCACTTACTTGAAAGTTAACGGTCTGGATATATCCAATGAAAAGACACATGTATATGATGCTTTTTAATAATGGTTTCAGTCCTAAAGAGTTACCGCTGTTGAAAATTGATAAGGAGGAACTGAAATATACCACTCAGGTGAAATTTCTGGGAGTTCACTTGCCTTCTAATTTACAATGGAAAGTACATATTGATGCCTTGTTATACAAAGTTATGAAAAGCTTTAATTTTTATTAAAAATAGTTAGTAAACAGTCATGGGGGCAGGACACTAAAGCGTTGTTACATCTTGTAACAGCTTTAGTCAGATCAAAGTTGGCTTATGGCCAAGAGGTCTATTTTTCAGCTCCAAAATGTTATTTGAAAAAACTTCAAAGCTTAGGTAGTAAAGCTGTTAAATGTGCTCTTGGGGTACCAGTGTATACAAACACACAAGAAGTATATAAAACTTCCTTTGGAAGACTGGAGGAAATTATCAGCTGCTAAATATATAGTTAGAGCAAATACAGTAACTAATTCTGTTGACACGGATCTTAAAACTCGGTCTGACATCCATTTCCCAAGAGAGCAAGAGCAATCAAAGCACAAGAAACAATATCCACTTACACAAATGAACTCTTCGAAATTTGCAGCGTAGTACCTGAAAAAGTTTCACATAAACTGATATGTTGTCCTCTACCCGCCTGGGAATTGTCCACTGCTACTTTTGATATCAACTACATTGAAACTGACTTGAGAAAAGATATTAATCCACAACTGTTGGCAATTGACGTTCTGTCACATCTGCATGAAAAATATTCACATCACTTGAAAATATTTACTGATGGCTCCGTTTTAGATGATGGTGCAGCAGGCGCTGGGTTTATAATTCCAAACTTAAAAGTAGAAAAGGCTTACTCTTTAGGACAGGGACATTCAATCTTCACGTCTGAATTAGTTGCCATCCTAATGGCACTGAAATATATAGTAGATTTACCCATAGATTTATTTAGATCTTTTTATGTGTAGATTCGAAATCTGCATTACAATCCCTGATGAGCTGCAACTGTAAAGTAAATAGTATGTTAATATTTGAGATAAACTTTTTAATTCATTGTTTGATAACAAATAATACTCATGTTACTTTTTGTTGGATTCCATCACACTGTGGCATCATATATAATGATCGAGTCAACAGAATCGCTAAAAGTGCAGCAATGAATAGGGCTGGCAGTACTAAACTTGATTTACGACTCTCTGAACATGAAATGAATGCTATATTAGATAACAAAGTAAAAGCGCAATGTCACTATCGCCCCTTCATCGTAAATTACTGGGGTTTTACAAGACTAGAAATAACTTTAGCTTACAGATTATATCTGAACTCACTTCGGACTAAGTTCAGTAAAACCATCAAATGTATCTGTAGTGAGTCTATCGCAGTTAAACACCTTCTGAGTTGTCAGTGAATGCGACCTTATTTCCCTGCATCATTTTCAAAATTAAAACAGAAACACACAGATTTCACTTTGTATTTGGGCCAATGTCAAAAGGTGCTGTTTGATCACCTTCAAAACCAAAGTATATTCTAAGCTAAATAAAATGCATTTTGATTTTTCTTTAACATTCAGTTAACTGCTTTTAAAAGGCAGAAGGAAAAAAAATCAGCCAGTTTTGAGAAATTAAGTTTTGAAATCAAGGTCTGATCCATGTCTCTTGTGACATGTGACGACATAAACACACAATTTTTTTTCAATGTTTTGGTGGAAATCACTCTGACTGAACATGTATACAAGAGCAAAACTGTAATGGACTTTGAATAAGATCAGACAGCCCCTTGAAAAGGTTTATTACAATTAAATAATACCATTTCAGTTGTCACAGTCACAAAAGACATTCACACTCTCACAGACATTCTGTCTTGGGCACAAGGCACACCAGTCATTGTGAAATAATTTTATTTCTCCAAATAGAAGCATGAAATTATTGCTATGAGAAGCAACAACAAGTTGTCAGTTTTTGTATCTGATCAAACTTTGCATAATATATGTCTCTTGTGACACAAACCCTGTGACGACATTGTGTCTCTTGTGACATAGTTATAGTAATGATTTGATAGTGACCAACATTACCCAACCTTTAAAAGCTAATTTAATACAAACAACAACTGCTCTGAAGTGGTGCTATTAAGTTCTGGGTAACTGAAAAACCAGTAACCTTGTTGTTGTGGTTAGCACCACGGACTGCCGACTGGAAGATTGCGGGTTCAAATCCCCATCGTATTCGCAGTGCGATTTTTCAGCTCCAACCGGCTCCTTCCCAGAGTGGGCGTGCTATGGTCTCATTGGGAAGACTGGGACCACACAGTCGAGTCTCATCCACTTTACGGATGCGAAAGAGGGTGTTGCTTAAATCTTCTGACCAACACCGCAGGTGTCTGTATCTCTCGGGCCAGGATATATTATGGTAGTAAGTGTAGAGTACAGCCCTGTCACGCAGTCTTTCACTAGTCTTAGATGGAACTCCATGGCATCATAGTTATCATCCTCATCACCTGATTCATGAATAAAGAAAGCAAAACAGGGACTGAGCAGTGAGCACAAAAGGAAGGAAACTTGACTTGGTGCGATGATCTCCCCTCCCCACCAAAAGTTCTGGGTAACTAATGAGGAAGATTAGTCAACAGTGAAAAACTGCTTCCTCTGTGTGGAGTGATCCATGTTCAATGACAGCTTCAGAGGCGGACCGGTGAAGAGTTCTGCTGGCTCCCATGATTCTGTGAAATTCTTTGTATCCACAAAGAGTCTGTTCAACTAAGTGACCCACCTGTCTTATTTTCACCTTCAGATATACGTTCAGAACCTTTGTCTTCAGCATTGGGTTTTCACATTTCTCGCACAGACACTGGAGAAACGCTCTGCTACTTGAAAGCAATATGTGTGATGGCCGCCGTCTGGCAAAAGTGGTCAAAGAAATCTTGAATGATGGATTTTTGTTTCGAAAGTCTGCATACAGATCTTCAATCCGCCTTGTCAGCACTTTCTTTTGTTTCATGCTGTAGTGTCCCACTGTCTTCTTGCCTGGGAAATCTATTGCTTCTTTCTCACAAAAGTCTTCAATGGTCCGATCACTGACTTTCTGGCGTTTGTAGTATTGCGTTTTTGCCCATGACATCACCTGCGATTTCTTAAGAATTTCTTTGATTGCAGCTAACTTGGTAAGCGACTGCTTGTCTCTTTTCTTGGAAAGGTTCTTCAAAGACTTCTTGTTCAAGGTCATTAGATAGCCTGTGTTTCTTCTGTCACCTTTGCTCACGTCTGTAAAGGCTTTTACCCTTGACAGTTTTTCATTCTCTTTCTTTTTATAATATCTATCCATGCGTTTCTTGTTGTCAGAAGCTTTTTTCTTGATTGACCTGTTTGCCCTGCTCTTCCTCTTTCGTTCTCTTGCTTTCCTTCTCTCCTCTTCCTTCTTTTCTGTGTCTGCTCTTGTCTTTGGCCTGCTTGTCTTCAGTCCTTTGATGACACCTTGAAAGCAAGATTGATGTCCACTGTTCTTTTTCACCTGCTCCTTTTGTCGTGCTCTAGAACAACAACAATAAAATCATAAAATGAATACATTGTGAAGCAAAACACACACATATGTACACACAATTTATGTCTTCCTGCACTAATTAGCTGATGTCACCCTGTTTTTCCAAGGCTGAAATAAACCCCCTGAGTTCAAAAAGGTTCTTTGAATCTTTTACTTAATAACTTCACACTCGGATAAGGGCACAAAAGCTACAGAACACCCTAAACACAGTAATAGCCCATAGTGAAGCAAATAGACTCTCTTTGAATGTCAACAAAACTAAATCAGTAAATGTATGACATTCTAAGAAACCACATCCCCCACCATTTGAGTTTGTATCACCACATGCAACAACACGAGAATCAAGCAAGTGAATCAATTCAAATGGCTTGGTTTCACAATAACATCAAATGGTAGATGCGAATGAGAAATAGACGAATTGCCATATCAAAAGACAGCTTCAACAAAAATGAGCCCTATTCTCAGAAATAGGAATATCTCACCCGACACTAAACTCAAGAGTCCTCAAGACATATGTATAGTCTGTCTTGCTTTATGGATGTGAATGCTGGACTTTAAACAATCAGCAATTAAGAAAATTGGAGTTAACCGAAATGTGGTTCTTAAGAAGGATATTCCACATATGGACAGAAAAGAAAACAAATGAAGAAGTATTAGAGCTGGCAAAAACAAAAAGATCTCTAACTGCAACAATTAGAGAGAGACAGCTGAAATTCCTTGGGCATATCATCAGAAAAAAAAGCTTACAAAAACTGATGTTAATGGGAAAATTACAAGGCAAGAAAGCCCGTGGTAGACAGCGAACAACATACATCAGCAGCCTACAAAATTTTGTCGGAAAAAACATCAGCAACACGGACCCTATTCACAAAGCAGACGACAGAAGTCTGGAGAACACTGATCATCAGTGTCTGCAAACAGACCTGATACTCCAAGAATGACTTCACAATAATGTGATATTAGAATTTATGCTTTGATGCTCAACAAGGCATGACACCCATCCTGGTGGAGTCAGCAGCTGAAGTGTAACTGAAAATCGAGAGTGAGAACCACAGTCTGAACATCATACCTGCTTAACTGTTTCCTGATTCTTGCTGCTTCTCTGTCTTCCATTTTTTTCTCTTCAGTCCGCCGAGCGCGCCAAGACTGGGCCAAGGCTTTCTGCTTCTTCAGATACATGTCGTATTTATCTGGATCCTTTTTGAGTCTCTGCTTATATTCAGCACACCGCTGGGCATTGGTCCTTGTGGGTTTTGGAGCCTTTGGCTTTAGTGAGCGAAGTCCTGTGGAAACAATTGTTCAGTGTTGATTTCTCATTCTATCTCAATGTCGTCACATGCCAAACCAGTCACTAAAGACATTAAAATGACAAATCTTACCCTGTAACTTGATGGATGCTCAAAATAATTTCTTTTCAGCAACAGGCCAGTAATTAAACATTGCATGATTTGTCATTTCAAATTGTTTCATGAACTAATAGAGCTGTCCTAAATGGCCTTCTTGTCTATTGTGACAGTGACAACACTTCTCCTTCCGTCACAAAACTAAAAAAAAAAATTTTTTTTACACAGTGTTTTTTTCCCCAATATGATTGCATGTCCCTTTGTATTCTTCGTACTGGAATACAAGCACAGCTGAACCACAGACCAAAGTATTAGATTTTCCCCAATTTCCTCCAAATGCAAAGTCTAACATGACCACTTTCTCATGTGTTGTCACAGTCACAAAAAACAAGAGAGCCACACAGATTACCATCCAGTTCTGTGTCCAGTATAATTAAGAAAATTTAAGTTTATCAACAACAACAAAATATTAACTAAAGTAATATTTTGATAATACACTAGTACGTTTTGATGCTGTTAATCGGATTCAATGATGTCTTTAGTGACCTGTGACATCATATGTCTTCTATGACCTGCGACTTGTGACTATCAGACGCTAAGTCTATTGTGACGTGTGACAACAACCCTGGTTGTGTCACAAAGTACACGATGTTTTGTATGTTCGCCTCTGTGGGTAGCAGCGACGATGTCGCAACCAAATTTGAGGTTCTGATACTTATTCAAACGTATACAAGCAAGAAAAGTAATAAACAATGAGTGAAAAGTTTGGAGAATGAACAAGTTGTTGTCTAGTGTGACTTTCGTGTCTTTTATGACAAGACACAGTACCCGTGACAGGGAAAGAAACTCACCTTCGCGCCGTCTCTCCATCTTGGTTTGTAGAAAACAGACACATAGCCCATGCGCACACAGCTTCCGGTTGTTAAAAAGCGAAGAATGAACGGCGCCTGACCGAAGATTTTCCGACAAGGGTCGAGTGGATCTAATGTGACATGTGACACAAAAACTTCAGCAAGCCAGAACACAAAAATTTCTTCACACCGAGCAGTTACTTCCCGTCCTATGAGAGCTGCAACCGCTGCACTGGCGTAAACGTCAGTTTGTTCCCTTGGCGACGGTTTGTGTAAACACAACTGTCGTCGGAAAGCCGATCTTACTGTGACATCAAGAGTCACATTAGACTTGCAATTTTCGAACTTTGATTTTTCACCAACAAAACGCTTTAAAGTACAACAAACAACACAGAATAGTGCATCTATCCTTTAATAAACAATGTATGTCAAATTTACTGTTTGGAGAGGGTTTGGGGGTTGGTGTCTGTTGAGTCAATTGGGTGCACTGTAGTACCACTACAAAATACATCGCTAAAAAGCAGCTTTTTTTTTTCAAAGCTGTTTATTTATTTAAATCACAGAGAACGTGTGCCTCTGATTTTTCTCAATGTTCATCTTTATTTATTCAACAGTCAAAAGAAACACAAATCTGTCCAAAATGCAATTTTTGTAACTAGTTACATAACTTGCTGCAACCCGGAAGTGACTTGGGCACCTTTTGACATCGGCCCATTTACACTTTGCTAGGATTTACTGCACAGTCCCATAGGTCGTTTTCTTTGATTAAGACCGATTGTTTTATACCTGTAAATCCCACCTACCTCTGTTTGTTTGGTGGTTAGTTTTATCAGTACTCCTTGACTGTTACAGTGCTTTTATTTGGTAAGAATATCCTCTTCTGCCCCTCTTCCCCACCAGATAATCTCAGATGGTTTGTCATAACCCAGCACAGGACACGCTCGTTGCGTGCGCGTGCGTATACGCACACACACACACACACACACACACACACACACACACACACACACACACACACACACACACACACACACACACACACACACACACACACACACCACACACACACACACACACACACACACACACACACACACACACACACACACACACACACACACACACACACACACACACACACACACACACACACTCGCACGCACACGCACGTGCGCTTACATACACACATACAGCCCTGAGCAATCTGTTAAAGCCTGATTGTTCCAATGTTCTGATTGCTTTTCTCGTGTCCGATAAATTTGTTAATGTTAATTAATATGTTAAACTGTCTTTATGATTTCGTAGATCCTTATACCCCATAGACACCTCTTTATCTTATCTTGTCTATTTTTTTTTTCGTCTAAAAGCACATATGTGAATAGATGTTAAAAGAAATAACGAGCGAAACACACACACACACACACACACACACACACACACACACACACACACACACACACACACACACACACACACACACACACACACACACACACACACACACACATGTATACATTTTGATAACTCAGTTTAATGACCTTTTTCTTCAACATTGGAAACCCACTTTTTTGTGACATGACATTTGACCTGTATTGTGTTTTATATCAATCAGCGTGACTGGAATCAGTTGACTTCTACTAAAATTTGGTTGATATGTAGTGTTTTGGGGAGGCAGGAGATGGAAACATTACTCTGGATCATGTGTGCAAGGAAACACATAAAGACATGGCCACTTTTTTTCTTTCTTTCTGCTCTTTGTGTGTGTGTGTGTGTGTGTGTGTGTGTGTGTGTGTGTGTGCGTGTTCTGATTTTTCTTGGATGCGAGTATGCACATAGTTTTGCCTTCACTGCGCAGGTGCCATGATTCTGTGCAGTCTGCACAATTTGTCTTTGGAAGGCATGTGTGCTGGGTATTATCATGTTCTTAGAAGCCATCGGACACTGGCACAGCTTACTTTTTTCATTTCTTTTTAGTGGACACTTTTCAAAACAGTATATCAGTAGTTATATAAATACAGTTGTCATGCACACAACATGGTCAAAATTTAAAAAAATGTATGTAAAATTTACACATAAACAATGAAGACACATATATTTAAAAAAACAATCATATATGACTTTGACACAACTTAAGGATCTCTAATGTGTGCATTTTATGTCCTGCCTGCAAATATACTAAGGGAACTTAAGCAGTGAGAGGTCTACTTTACATGTTGATAAGGGAAATGGGAAACATCTCCACCCATCACCCACCATGAGGGAGGTGCCTAGGCAGGACTGAATCCACATCTTCTGATTGGAAGTCTGACTTCTTGTCTGTTTGATTATCACAACTATCACAGAGTGATTTCTTGGCGACATTTTACCCTTTTCATTATCACGGCTATCACAGAGTGATTTCTTGGTGACATTTTACCCATTTCATTATCATGGCTATCACAGAGTGATTTCTTGGTGACATTTTACCCATTTCATTATCACAGCTAACACAGAGTGATTTCTTGGTGACATTTTACCCTTTTCATTATCACGGCTAAC
>JAPXFY010006345.1:5000-12933 GCA_030674185.1 Monoplex corrugatus | reverse complement strand
GGACCATACATCAGACATAAATTTCTGGTGATCCTTGTCTAGTGTACAAACTCCTTCAGAAAGTTCAAATCCGTACAGAAAATGACAGTTAGCCAAACTTAGGAAGACGACAATGCTCACAATAATGGCCCAGGATGTCTTTGGTGTACATATCACGTTCACACGATGTGGCCACACCACAGACAAGGCCCTGTGCGTTACCATCACCACCACAAGCCAGGCAGAGCAGGCATTTGTAGTGAACACCATGAAAAAACCCGTCTTACACACAACATCATGGATGGTGAATGGGTTGTACCTCGTCACTTCAAAAAACCAAGTTCGAACTGGTCCCGTTATGATGAAACAGAGATCAGACACAGCCAGACACAGGAAATAACGGTCCAAGGAGGAACGGTTGTCTCGAAATCTATAAGTAATGACGATAATCATCACGTTGCCAAACACACCCAAAGTAGTTATCGTAGGCACACATATTGTCCACAACCATGTCGTAATTTGAACTAATGGTATCGAATAAAAATCAAAAGTGTCTGGTGGTGAGGTAGATTCATTGGTGGTGATATTGGACACAGCCATGATCAAGGCTGTTACATGTCTGTGATCCATAATGTTACCCCCAGAACAGGTGGAATTCTTTTGGCGTACAGCAGGCAGTCTGAAGATGTTGTGATAATTGTTTTTGAATTTGAGATAGGTTTATATCAGATAATCGGCAGTCATATTACATATTTGATTTAATCAACACTGCATATTGTAAAGGATACTTACATCAAGGTCTACATGAATTTGGCGAAAGTAATATGCCAGACGTCCTAAAGTACCATTCATTGAATGTCTAAGATTACATGGTCAACTTGGCCAGTGTTTACAGATCATATAGTTCATTATTAGATGATTAATTCCTTTATTAGAATGAAATTGCTCATGTTTAATTAAACTTAATTTTGTGACTATGAAAACTCGTATAAAAACAATTCAAGAGAGATCACTTCACTCCAATTTTTCTTTGAATTTCATCAGCTCCCAATCTATATCTGAAATGAATGCAAACTTGCCCTTTGTTGTTTTGATAATTGTCTTCCTCTTTACCGTGGTGACATACTTCACATCTACACGCCTGCTGGTTTCTTTCTCACACACTCGACAAATCTTCTATCTTCCCGAAAATGTGCAGGAAGACATTCACACTACGAACATTCTCGTTTCCACCAATCACTGCCTGGAACTTTCATTCACCTCATCGTCGAAATTATTCTTGTCGATTTCTGTCAAATCAGTAAGTGTGTCTTTATATAGCATTCCGATTTTCTGGGGTGCGTGTATGCATGTCGTTTTATGAAAACTGTGTAGGCGGTATGTTGCTGCACAGTCTATACGAGTAGCACTGACAGGAAAGGTAGTCAGTAAGGTGAGACGTCAGACGTTTAGGTTTTGGGTTCAATGCATTCTAGTACCCCCGCCCCCCTTTCTGTTAGGTAAATGGTGGTGTAATTTTTTTTCCTGTCTTCCAGATCAACATGTCTGTGTGGACCTGTTGGTATGTAAAGCTTTTTTTGTGAATATGCACTCAGAAGATCAAGTATGAACTATCTATCTGTCTATCTGTCTGTCTATCTGTCAATCTATATATCTATCTATCTATCTATCTATCTATCTATCTATCTATCTATCTATCTTCTATCTATTTATCTATCTATCTATCTATCTTCTATCTATTTATCTATCTATCTATCTGTCTGTCTATCTATCTATCTATCTATCTATCTATCTATCTATCTATCTATCTATCTGTCTATCTATCTATCTATCTATCTGTCTGTCTATCTATCTATCTATCTATCTGTCTATCTATCTATCTATCTATTTATCTATCTATGTCTGTCTATCTATCTATCTATCTATCTATCTATCTATCTATCTGTCTATCTATCTATCTATCTATCTATCTGTCTATCTATCTATCTATCTGTCTATCTATCTATCTATCTATCTATCTGTCTATCTATCTGTCTATCTATCTATCTATCTATCTGTCTATCTATCTATCTATCTATCTATCTGTCTATCTATCTATCTGTCTGTCTATCTATCTGTCTGTCTATCTATCTATCTATGTCTGTCTGTCTATCTATCTATCTATCTATCTATCTGTCTATCTATCTTTCTATCTGTCTATCTATCTATCTGTCTATCTATCTATCTGTCTGTCTGTCTATCTATCTATCTATGTCTGTCTGTCTATCTATCTATCTACCTATCTATCTATTTATCTATCTAAATATCTATCTGTCTCTCTCTCTCTATTTATCTGTCTGTCTGTCTGTCTATCTATTCATCTACCTGTCTATCTATTCATCTCTCGCTCTATGTATTCTCTCTATGTATGTGTATGTATATACATACATAATTCTATGTAAATATATATATATATGTGTGTGCGTGCGTGTGTGTGTGAGAGAGAGAGAGAAAGAGAGAGAGAGTGTGTGTGTGTGTGCGTGCGCGCGGGCGCGCGTGTGTGTATGTGTGTGTATGTGTGTTTGTGTGTGTGTGTGTGTGTGTGTGTGTGTGTGTGTGTGTGTGTGTGTGTGTGTGTGTGTGTGTGTGTGTGTGTGTGTGGTGTGTACATACAAACAAGCGACTGATTGCAAAAGAAAATAACATAAAGAAGAAAATAAAAGAATAAATTTGTTGCTATTTTTGAGGGTACTCACCATTCAGGCTGATACTTTTGTTGCAGTAAATTGGTAAAATTCTCACAAGGCGTATGCTTTCAATACAAACTTTCCCTTTCCCAGGCATATTCAATCCTTTATTAAACAGAAATTCTAGTATGTGGCCAATCTAAGCCAAGGAAAAGTAATTAGTTCCAGTTGAGAGATCACGCTAAAATCGAATCGTTTTGGAGTTGTTTACACTGAAAGCGGATAAAATCCAGGTTCTGCATAAACCGTGCGAATCTTAGTGTTCTTGCATCGGTTCATGAAAACACACATAGTTTCATAACCGTTGATTTCACAGCCATAGAGTTAAACACGCAAAAGATGTATTTTGTAAAGATACCACGTAATACTCAAAGGCAACTCTTTATTTTTCACACTGGAAGACGTTGGTGACAGTGAGGAACAATGGACAAAGTTGAGAAGTTCTATAAATGAAGCTTGTGAAGAAATCCCTAAGGCAAATAGAAAAGCAAAAAAGAGCTGGATGACTAATGAATTTCTGGGCCTGATGGAGGAAAGGAGGAAGGCAAAGAGAAACAAGAAGATATACAGGAAGATAAACAAAGAAATCAGGTATAGGTGCAATGGAGCTAAGGAAGCTTGGCTGAACACAAAATGCAAAGAGATAGAAGAACGACACAAAATGGATCCTCAGGGTATGTACAGACGAGTTGAAGAAATTGTCCACAGGAAAAATACATGCACATCAACTGGTTGCTTAAAATCGAAAGATGGCACGCTTATCATGGAAAAAGACAAAATATTAGACAGATGGGGAGAGTACATTAAAGACCTTTTTGAGGATGTCAGAAACGAAGAACACATTATAAAAAAGAACTTTGAAGGACCACCCATAATGAAAGATGAAGTTAGAGCAGCACTGAAAAAGATGAAACCAGGAAAAGCCCCAGACCAGACAACATTAATACAGAGATGATTGAAGCTCTGGAGGAATTTGGCATAGAAAAAATAACAGTCCTCCTAAATGAAACTTATGACACTGGAAAAATCCCCAAAGATATGTCAAAATCAATTTTCATTGCACTTCCAAAGAAGACAGGAGCTATAGAATGTGAACTCCATCGCACAATCAGTTTGATGAGTCATGCAACAAAAATCCTGTTTAGAATAATCATGATGAGGACAAGGAATAGAATCAAAAGAGAAATAGCAGAAGAACAGTGTGGATTTGTGGAAGGGAAAGGAACTATTAATGCCATATACATCCTAAGAACTATCATAGAGAGGTCAATTGAGATGAATAAGGATTTGTATTTATGCTTTGTTGACTATACCAAGGCTTTCGATTGGGTACGACATGGTGGATTGATCAACCAACCGGAGAGACTTAATGTCGATGAAAAGATCTACGAATAATCAGGAATATATACTGGGAACAAACAGCTGCAATGAGAATAGAAAACAATATAAGCTCTTTTCAAAACATCAAAAGAGGAGTCAGACAGGGTTGTGTTTTGTCACCAGATCTGTTTTCACTATATAGAGAAAACATCATGAGAAACCTAGAAGAAGACCCTGGATTAAAGGTTGGAGGGAAAATGATAAACAACATTCGATACGCAGATGACACCATGCTAATTGCAGAAAATGAAAGGGACCTACAAAACCTTGTGAATATACTAGAAACAGAAAGCAAAATTAAGGGGTTGGAACTAAACAGCAGGAAGACTGAAGTCATGGTGATCAGTAAAAGACATGAAATCCCCTCCTGCAAAATAACAGCAAAAAAACACAAACTTGACACAGGTTAATAAGTTCAAATACCTGGGAACGGTCATTTCATCAGACGGCAGATGCACATCGGAAATAGCTGGCAGAATTGGCCAAGCCAAAACAGCATTCAAGAAGATGACAAGCGTTCTTACCAACAAATGCCTATCAATTAACATCAGAAAGAGAGTCCTTGAATGTTATATAGAACCAATACTGTTGTACGGATGTGAGGCGAGGGCAGTCAGTAAGCAAAGCCAGAGCAGGATTGAGGCAGCCGAGATGTGGTTTCTCACTCTGCAGGAAACACGGCTGGCTGACTCAGGAACACTAAAGGAAAGGGACTACACCTTCTTCTGGCAAGGAAAGAGTTCTGATGTCCCAAGAGAGCACGCAGTAGGCTTTGCAGTAAGGAACAGCCTGCTGAACATGATTGAACCAGGCAGCGGCGGTTCAGAACGACTCTTGACTCTCCGCCTCAACACCACCAAAGGCTATGTCACTCTCATCAGCGTTTATGCCCCAACTCTGTCCGCCTCTCCAGACACCAAGGATGAGTTCTACGAAAATCTTGCATCAACCATAAGGAACATCCCCAGGACAGAACAACTTGTTCTCCTGGGCGACTTCAACGTCAGAGTGGGTACAGACAATGACTCATGGCCCTTCTGCCTCGGTTCCTTTGGAGTGGGGAAAATGAATGAGAATGGACAGCGACTGCTTGAGTTTTGCGCCTGCCATGAACTGTGCATCGCCAACTCCTTCTTCAAGACAAAGCCTCAGCACAAAGTCTCCTGGAGGCATCCCCGCTCAAAACATTGGCACCAACTGGATTTGATCCTAGTAAGACGTGCCGCTATCAAAAGCGTTCTCCACACTCGCTCTTATCACAGCGCAGACTGCGACACAGACCACTCTCTGGTATGTTGCAAGATCAGGCTACAACCAAAGAAGTTTCACTGCTCAAAGAAACAAGGGAACCCTCGCATTGACGTCAGCAAGATGTCTCAGCCAGATCTTGTAGAACAGTTCGCAGAGGCCTTTCAGAGAGAATACGATGCATTGCAGCCCAGAGACTCTGCCACTGAGAGATGGGAAACGCTACGAGACACCATGCACCGCATTGCTATGGCCACCTTTGGGAAGAAAACTGTGAAGTCCCACGACTGGTTTGAGGCCAAATCATCAGAGATACTCCCACTGTTGAGGCCAAGCGTGCCGCACTCACCAAGTATAAGCGGTCACCCAGTGAGAAGAACCTTCAAATCCTCAGGGCTGCCAGAAGTAAGGTTCAGCTTAACGCCAGGCGCTGCGCAAACGAGTACTGGACAGAGCTCAGCGAAGAGATACAGAATGCTGCTGAAAGAGGCAACATCCGAGGAATGTATGATGGCATCAAGAAGGCACTGGGACCAACACAGAGCAAGATCGCCCCCCCTCAAATCCTCCACTGGGGAAGTAATCAGCAATCCTAGCCAACAGATGGAAAGATGGGCGGAACACTACTCCGACCTCTACTCCACACAGAACATGGTGTCCCCCTTAGCCCTCGATGCCATCAAGTGCATGCCGGTAATGGAAGAACTTGACGCAGAGCCAACTGCGGACGAACTCAGCAAGGCCATTGATAGCCTGGCATCAGGGAAGGCACCTGGCAACGACGGAATTCCCCCAGACCTCATCAAGCACTGCAAGACTTCTCTTCTGCACCCTTTGCACGCAGTTCTCTGTCAGTGTTGGAATGAGGGAGCTGAACCACAGGACATGAGGGACGTCAAGATCGTCACCCTGTACAAAAACAAGGGCGAAAGGAGCGACTGCAACAACTACAGAGGTATCTCGCTCCTCAGCATTGTTGGCAAAGTCTATGCTCGGGTCCTCCTAATCCGCCTGCAGAAACTGGCTGAACGCGTCTACCCGGAATCACAGTGTGGTTTTCGAGCAGAGAGATCCACAGTAGACATGGTCTTCTCCCTTCGCCAAATCCAGGAGAAGTGCAGAGAGCAGCGGATGCCCCTGTATGTGGCATTCATTGACCTCACCAAGGCCTTTCACCTAGTCAGCAGAGATGGCCTTTTCAGGGCTCTCCGAAAAATCGGCTGCCCCCCCAAACTGCACAGCTTAATTGAGTCCTTCCACTCAAACATGAAAGGGATGGTGCAGTTCAACGGAAATCTCTCCAAGCCCTTCGACGTACGCAGCGGTGTGAAACAAGGCTGCGTCCTGGCCCCAACCCTCTTTGGAATCTTCTTCGCTCTCCTCCTGAGGCATGCGTTCAGCACAGCGCAAGAAGGGATCCACCTGCGGACCAGATCAGATGGCAGGCTCTTCAACCTCGCCCACCTCAGAGCAAGGACAAAGGTCCGTGAAGCCCTCATCAGAGACATGCTATTTGCCGACGATGCCGCAGTTGTGACCCATACTCAGCGGGACTTGCAGTCACTAATGGACCGCTTCTCCCAGGCCTGCAAAGATTTTGGTCTGACCATCAGTCTTAAGAAGACAAACGTCCTGGGCCAAGACACGCCATCTCCACCAGCCATCACCATTGATGACTACGAGCTTGAAGCCATCCATCAATTTACATATCTTGGGTCCACTATCACCGATAACCTCTCCCTTGACACAGAGATCGACAAGAGGATCGGGAAGGCAGCCACAACACTAGCCCGCCTCACACAAAGGGTGTGGACAAATCCCAAGCTGACCACAAAGACAAAGATGGCTGTATACAACGCCTGTGTCCTCAGCACTTTGCTGTATGGCAGTGAGGCGTGGACCACGCATGCTCATCAGGAGAAAAGGCTCAATACCTTCCACCTGAGAAGCCTACGGCGCATACTTGGCATTTCCTAGCAAGACAAGGTGACCAACACCGAAGTCCTAACCTGCGCTGGCCTCCCAACCATGCATACCATGCTGAGACAGCGTCGGCTGCGCTGGTTGGGCCACGTTCGCCGCATGGAAGATGGTCGCATCCCAAAAGACATCCTTTATGGTGAGCTCGCCACAGGGCAGAGAAACATTGGCCGCCCACAGCTGAGATACAAAGACGTTTGCAAGCGTGACATGAAGGCGCTTGAGATCCTGGGAGGACCTCGCAGACGACCGCAACAGCTGGAGAACTACTCTCAAGAAACAGCTGCGGATTGGTGAGGACAAACTGTCAGCTGCTGCAGCAGAAAAGCGAGTTCGCAGAAAAGGGATGACAGCCAACAGACCAGCATCAGCATACACATGCGACCGCTGCGACCGCTGCGACAGAGACTGCCTCTCTCGCATTGGTCTGTACAGTCACAGGCGACGCTGCTTGGACCAAGCAGACAGCCCATCTAGACATTAGAACGGATAAACTTTGTCCATGGTCAGTCATGACCGAAGGAGCCTACTATATACTATATATTTGAATCCGTATTTTATCTGTGATCTCTTTTTAATCTGCTGCTAATCTCTTCAAATCGACGCATATCGTATAACAC
>JAPXFY010006344.1:0-5000 GCA_030674185.1 Monoplex corrugatus | reverse complement strand
TATATGCTTAGTTCTTGAATGTTATATGGAACCAGTACTGTTATACGGTTGTGAGGCATGGACAATCAACAAGCAAAGCCAGAACAAGATTAAGGCAGCCGAGATGTGGTTTCTAAGGAGAATGTTGAGAGTTCCATAGACAGCAAAGAAAACAAACGAGACAATCTTGAAGGAGGCAGATACAAGAAGATCATTCATAAGGAAAAGACAGGCAACATTTATAGGCCATTTTATGAGAAAGGGGAATTGGAGTACCTGCTCACAAAGGGAAAGCTGGAGGAAAAGAGAGCACAGGGTAGACCCAGGGAGAAGATACTAGACGGACTTGCAGAGTGGCTAAAGACAAAGAGGGTGGAAGAGATGCTTGAGGCAACAAGAGATAGAGACAGATGTAAGTCCATGATCGCCAACGCCATGCGGCAAGGCACCTGATGATGATGATACTTAGCTCAACTCTACTTTCAGTCATCTGGCAGATTCCTTCTACCTACCTGAACAGGATGCCAGACGCCAGTAAGGTCTGGAAATGGGAGGGTAGGCCAGGGTACCATCAAATACAAAACCGACAACCCACCGGAATGACTTGCACATTTAGATGGCCAGCGTGCATACAGGGTGCCCCAGTAGCTCAGTTGGTTTGAGGGTCGGATTCACATGCTAATGGTTGTGGGTTCAAATGGCAGGGTGCGCTACATGAAAACTGGCCTTCTGACTGTCCCATCTTAACATCATTGTTGTTCTGGTGGTGTCAGTATAGGATTAGATAAGTCCCCCCATTTAACCTGGCCTTCTCACTGTCCCATCTTAACATCATTGTTGTTCTGGTGGTGTCAGTATAGGATTAGGTAAGTCCCCCCATTAAAACTGGCCTTCTCACTGTCCCATCTTAACATCATTGTTGGTCTGGTGGTGTCAGTACAGGATTAGATAAGTCGCCCATTAAAACTGGCCTTCTCACTGTCCCATCTTAACATCATTGTTGTTCTGGTGGTGTCAGTATAGGATTAGATAAGTCCCCCCATTTAAACCTGGCCTTCTGACTGTCCCACCTTCACATCATTCTTGTTCTGGTGGTGTCGGTATAAGATTAGGTAAGTCCCCCTTCCCCACTACTACATTAAAACTGGCCTTCTCACTGTCCCATCTTAACATCACTGTTGTTCTGGTGGTGTCGGTATAGGATTAGATAGGTCTCCCTTCCCCCACTACTACATTAAAACTGGCTTTCTCACTGTCCCGTCTTAACATCATTGTTGTTCTGGTGGTGTCAGTATAGGATCAGATAAGTCCCCTTCCCCCACTACTACATTAAAACTGGCCTTCTCACTGTCCCATCTTAACATCATTGTTGTTCTGGTGGTGTCGGTATAGGATTAGGTAAGTCCCCCTTCCCCCACTATTACATTAAACTGGCCTTCTCACTGCCCATCTTAACATCACTGTTGTTCTGGTGGTGTCAGTATAGGATTAGATAAGTCCCCCTTCCCCCACTACTACATTAAAACTGGCCTTCTCACTGTCCCATATTAACATTATTGTTATTCTGATGGTGTCAGTATAGGATTAGATAAGTCCCCCTTCCCCCACTACTACATTAAAACTGGCCTTCTCCCTGTCCCATCTTAACATCATTGTTGTTCTGATGGTGTCAGTATAGGATTAGATAAGTCCCCATTCCCCACTACTACATTAAAAACTGGCCTTCTCACTGTCCCATCTTAACATCATTGTTGTTCTGGTGGTGTCAGTATAGGATTAGATAAGTCCCCTTCCCCCACTTCCCTGGGATGGTTATCCCCGTCGGCCATATCACCAGAGGTGGGTGTCGACGTAGAAACGGAACCAAATCAATCCAAAAAAAACAACAACACACCAATCCTATATGGAGGGATGAGATCGAACTCCAGATATCAAGATCTCCTGTCTACTGCTCTCAACTGAGCCAGGCAGGGAGACAACCTGCTGTATAAGGTCAGAGTGTTTGCTGAGAACAGGGGGGACAACTGAGCGCTGTTTGTTCATTGCCTTGACAACACAGGGCACACAATGGGCAGGTCTTTCGCTAGACACGTCGGGCCTGATGACTCGCAGCACACAGCTGTGTCAAACTGGAGACGTTTTTCTGCTGAAACTGTCGTACATTACTAGTGGGCCCACTCAGTGTAGAAAAAGGGTTAATTTGACACGAGCTTATCCCTTTAACTCCTGCACCCTATCCGCCAAGTGCAAAAACTTAACCCGTAACTCCATCACCCATCATCAAGTGCCCTGCCAAATGGCGTTGGCGATCATGGCTCTCCATATGCATCTATCCCTTGTCGCCACAGGTACATCTTCCACCCTCTCTGTTCTCAGCCACTCTGCAAGTCCGTCCAATATTTTTTCCCCTGGGTCTACCTGGTGCTCTCTTTCCCTTCAGCTTTCCCGTTGTGACCAGGTGTTCTTATTCCCCTTTCCTCATAAAATGGCCTATAAATGTTGCCTGTCTTTTCGTAATCTTCCTTATGAAAAATCTTCTTGTGTCTGCCTCCGTCAAGACTGTCTCGTTTGTTTTCTTTGCTGTCCATGGAACTCTCAACGTTTTTCTTAGAAACAACATCTCGGCTGCCTCTCAATCTCAGGCAAAGTCAGCAATGCGTTTTTTTCGCCGACTTGGACGGACACTGTTGTCTGCTGCCTGGGTTAGCCGAAATGAATCTTGTTTGCTGTTGGACATGCAGCCTGGCTGTGTCCATGTGCTGTTGTTCCCAATTGAACTGGAAAGAGATAAAAACGGGCTAATGATCTTGTTTGTGTGTTGATGGGCATTGGGCTTTGAAGTGAAGAACGGGCAGGGGGAGTAATCAGGATTGTCGCTTTCCTCTTCGGCTGGAGATTGATGAATGATGGAATGAGTTTAGAGATGTCTTGTCTTTCTCTCTGTCTGTCTGTATCTCTCTGTCTGTCTGACTCTCTCTGTCTCTTTCTCTGTCTCTCTCCCTATCTTTCACTCTCTGTCTCTCTCTCCCCTCTCTCTCTTTCTTTCTCTCTCTCTCATTTTCTCTTTCCTTCTCTCTCTCTCTCTCTCTCTCTCTCTCTCTTTCTCTACTCTTTCTCTTTCTCCCCCCTTCCTTCTCTCTCTCACAACATCATCTCTCTCTCTATCTCATTCTCTCTGTCTCTCAGTCTCTCTTTCTTCCCCCCTCTCCCTCTCACACACATTCTCGTTCTCTCTCTCTCATTCTCTGTCTCTCACTATCTCTCACTATCTCATTCTCTGTCTCTCACTATCTCTCACTATCTCATTCTCTGTCTCTCACTCTCTCTGTCTCTCACTCTGTCTGTCTGTCACTCTCTATTTCTCTTTCTTTCTGTCTCTTTCTCTCTCTCTCTCTCTCTGCCTCTCTCTCTCTCTTTCTCTCTCTCCTCTTTCTCTATCTCTGTCCTCTCCTCTCTCTCCATCCTGTCGTTTTCATCTTCTCTCCATTCACTCTCTGTTTTCAGTAACCCCCTGTCTCGCTCTGTTCTATGTCTGTCTCTCTCTCTCTTTCTCTTTCTCTCTCTCCCTCTCCCCCCCCCCCCCTTCTCTCTCTCTCTGTCCTCTCCTCTCTTTCCATCCTGTCGTTTCTCCATTCACTCTCTTGTTTTCAGTAACCCCCTGTCTCGCTCTGTCCTCATCTTCGCTCCTTTCCCCTTCCTGTCCATCCCACCTCACCCCACCCCACTCATCAGCTTATGCCTGTTGTTGTTGTCGTTGTTCTTTCTTTCTTTCTTTCTTTTTTTCCATTCTTCCTTTCTTTCTTTCTTTCATTTTATCATTGCATTGTTCCTCCGTGGGGATGCCGGGGGCTTTCAGTATAAATAGTAATCCCACCTTCTGGAAATACTGTGCTAAAAATTTCCTCTTTTCTGTCACTCTCTTTGTTTCTGCTTTGTTGCTCTGCTTTCTGTCATTTCTACCTATCATTTTCTGCCTCAATGGTCCATTCACCTGTATGTCATCGATAAAGTCTTATGCATTTTTTTTCTTAGGATTGATAATTGTGAACATGTATTAAGTGCATTTTTGGCTCTAGGGAGGTGAAATATGCAGAAGCAATTTTAGAAAATTTATGCCGTTTTTTTATACATGTTTTGGTGTCCTTATGTATGCTTATATTTGTATTCAGGTATATTTTTTAAATCTCCCTTGTGCGATAAATTGGACGTAATGGTCAACACCGGGGGCATGTCCTTAGATTATGTGCGCAAATGCATTGACATGTGTACTTAATTTTCTTTTCTTTCTTCCCTGTTGAAGTTTTGTATGTTTTGAAGCGGTTATAGCCCTGATATGGCTCTACACAGTCGGCTGGGCTTTAAACAACAATAACAACATTGTATCTGTCTCTCAGTCTCTCTTTCTTCCCCCCCCCCTCTCTCTCTCTCTCTCACACACGCTCTCGTTCTCTCTCTCTCTCATTCTCTCTCTCTCCTTTTATGGGGGGCCTGCAGTCGAGTGGTTAGAGCGCTCGTCTGCGGTGCGGAAGGTCGGTGGTTCGAATCCGCTAAACGCTGGTTCGATTTTTCCAGCCTGAAAACTCCCTCTGTCCACCCAGCAGTGAATGGGTACCTGACTTCGGTCGGGGGAGGTTTAAAAAGGCGGCGAAAGGAGAGGGATGGGCTCCGCCTTTCATAATGACGTGCCCTAGACACGGTGAATCTTTAACAGTTCACCGCCCCTACGGCCATATTGACCATGGGACCTTTAACCTTTTAACCTTTAATTGTTTTTACAATGTCGAATCAAAGATACCAAAGGAACCAGGATACGCCAGACGAAAACCCTTATGGAATCCTTGTAGATTCTAGCTAAAGTCAACGGAAGTTCTTCACGTGAACAGACTTGGGAGACCTTGTATGAAACAAGACCGCCATTTAGAGAGGAAACAAGATCTGTGTCCTTGTAGTGAACAAGATCTGTGTCCTTGTAGTGAACAAGATCTGTGTCCTTGTAGTGAACAAGATCTGTGTCCTTGTAG
>JAPXFY010006343.1:2500-12936 GCA_030674185.1 Monoplex corrugatus | reverse complement strand
ATCCTTGGAAGGTACGTGTTGAACCAGTCATTGGCTGGGTTGTTCTTTCTTGCCAAATGTAGACAAGGCTATGCTGTAGATGGCATCCTTCATGGCGCTCCATTTTGCAGTGGCGTTATACTTCGGTAGGTCCTGGAGAGCCTGGTGAAGAGTAGACACATACTATTTGACCTTGAAATCAGAAAGAAAAACATTTCTTTACAAAAACAAGATACTTCATTTTTTTAAATGTTCAAGGTGTCAGTTTGTGAATTGATATAATAACTTTCTATCCATTCGGGAATGCTAATGAAAGAGGGTTCAAGATCGAAAAAGAAATGGTTTGAGTAAAAGTTTAAAGTTTGTGAACAATGTTGACGTGTGAGGTATGTTGTGGCCTTTACAAATTGAATATTCCTGTTTGAAACAACGTGGTTTTTGCATCAAAAGAATGGTTTGGGGGTTGCTGTTTATATGAATATTTTCTTAGACAGACTATTCTGTAGACACGTGTCTTTACCTTGGGCATTAGGACTGAGAGATGTTGATGTGTTACCCCAGCGGCTTTTGATATTGATGAAGTATAAAAAATAGATACATGCATACATACATACATACATACATACATACATGCATGCATGCATACAAACATACATATGTACATACATACACACGCACGTATATATATATATATAATATATTATGTATATATATATATACATACATACTTACATACATACATACATACATACACACATACATAATTATGTATGCATGTATGAATGTATGCTTATATGTATGTATGTATGTATGTATGTGTGTATGTATGTAAGTATGTATGTATATATATATATATGTGCGTGTGTATGTATGTACATAAGTTGATTTTGTAAAAAATAAAGGATGGTGTTGTCTTTTTGTAAGGAGAAGATGATTGTGATTTAAAAAAAGGTTCTTGTTGATTGCTTGCTATACTGGAAGGTGTTAGGTCGTCCGACCGCCAAGTAGGATTTGTCTTGTCTGTTGGAAGTGTCAAGGAACTAAAGAAAAAGTGCTTTAAAAGGACGAGGACATTATTTCACATCGACCAGAGAAATGGTGTGTATGTATGTATGTATGTATGTATGTATGTATGTATGTTGTGTTGTGTATGTATGTAGTGTGTGTGTGTGTGTGGTGTGTGTGTGTGTGTGTGTGTGTGTGTGTGTGTGTGTGTGTGTGTGTGTGTGTGTGTGTGAATGTGTCTGCGTGTGTGTCTGTCTGTGTGTGTGTCTGTCTGCGTGTGTGTTTGTCTGTAAAAGAATGTGATTCGAGTTTCTCAATTCTTTACCGATGGCTTTCTACCGAATTTGGGTCAAAGTCTAGACAGAGTTGGAGTCGTGAAAGGGTAAGTTTGAAAGGTAAGACATCAAAGTCAAGGTGCCTCGAACAAAAGAAATTCCCAAAATCACACATTTTCCAGGTAATCGTGTTAACAATGATTTTTCAAGAACTCGTGAAAATACCTAAAATCTCTTTTTCGCTGTTATGATAATCTGCTTCAGCCCACTATGCAAGTCAAGTTTTATTTCATAAAACTCGTTCCAAGGCACAGTGACTGAAATTCTAGACCATCTTTACTTTTAAGGAACAATACTCATTAGAGTCGGAAGATGATCTTATTTATCACACATTTGGGCATGTTTGGTTCTCTCAAGATTGGTCCAGGTACATGTCGTAAGTTTAGGCAAGAATAGAGGTGTTTCTTTTTTTTCTCTTTTTTTTACAACGTTTTGATGATTTGTTAAAACTACATCGAAATTTTGTCACAACTGGTTAGGCTAACACAACCACGAAAACAATTTATGCAGATCTCTATCTGAACAACTTTCTCACCAGAACGGATACTTTCTTTTTGTTTCTTTGTTTTAATGACAAAGATATTCAGTTTGAAGCAAACAGTTTTTATCATTAAATTTTGTATAAAAGGGGACATTATGGAATGACTGAACTGTTTTTTTTTAAAACACAGAAACACACACACACACACACACACACACACACACACACACACACACACACACACACACACACACACACACACACACGCACGCACACACACACACATCTACTTGAACATTGTATAACGTACTTTGTAATTACAATGTTTTAAATTTAATTACAATGCTTTAAATGTCTTCATTATGATGTTACACTAACAAGGTATGATTACAATCTACCTGGAAAAAACGAAACAAAACAACCTGCTGGGTCTTTTAATCACTGTTAAGCACATTTTTTTCCATCAAAATAGTTGACATCAAACGACGCTGGTCTTCTTTTCACACCCAATTGTCTTTCTTTAAAATCAGAAAGCAGACACAGTTACTATCTAAAATGACGTGCTCTCCCATTCAGCTATTCCCCCAATGTCAACATCTGTTCTTATCAAAAGTGAGGTAAGCCAACAAGATACTTGCTTCTCACTGAGAACAAAGGAACTTGGACACAAAAGAAAAGCAAGTCACATGGTATGATGTCAGCATGTGGTTTAGCCTAGTCATAGGATCTGGCATCGGTTTTGCCAAGTCGCATGATATGGAATAGACACCTGGATATAGTTTCCGTATATGTCTAGTATATGCGTACCAGACAACACACATGCGTGTCAATACAACGTAATCTCTTAGCTAGCTTACACAGGCACAAAAATGGAATAATATTCAAGAAAGAATAACGGATCCCCCCAAAACGTCTACATGTCAAACAAAGCAAAGTCAGTCAAGTTTGGGAGACGGGACATAGACTTCTCTCATCCCTTACTCACCCCATTCGTCTGCTGCCTGTCTTCATTTTTTCCTTCCTGTCCCTTCTCAGTTCTCCGTTGATACTTACTCTTACTTTGAAGACAACCAGAAATAATCCAGAGGTGTTTTACTCTTCTCTGGCGTATTAGAAACAGAAACAGTCTGGAGATGTTTCCAGTCTTCACTGGCGTATTAGGTGAGACAGTCTAGAGATATTTTTCATTCTTCTTGACGTACTGGATCCATAATTGTTCTCTTGTCCCAAGCTTGTCATGAATCTATTTTTTGCTTTCCTGCTCCTCTTCCTGACCCTCCCTCTCCACTCTCTCTTACATATGGATACCCCTTTAGAATGACACTGAAAGAGTGATAGTCTAGATGCTTTTTCAAGCTTACGTGAACTGAATGTATAACATTATCATTCTGTCACTTCTGTCACTTTATTTATCTGCCAATTTGTTTGTTGGGGTAAGGAGAAGGTAAGGTGGGGGTTGTTTGTAATCTGTGATGTTACAATTATTTTTATGACTTCCATCACTTTACCTATCTGCACACTTGTTTCCCTCTTTTTGTTGGGGCAGAGGAAATGGGGGTTGTTTGTTTAGGACACTAACCTGACAACGCAACGGTTGTGGGAATGACCCTCCGATGGGCCATACTTTTTTTCTAAGCAAGCTGATTTCTTGAGTTCAGTCCCAGTCTGTAATATAAATCTGGTCTTTTCATTATCCATTACAATGCTATGATCATTGCTATGTCAGCTTTACGTATCTTAAGTCATGTTCTCCCCATATCCCTCTACCCCCATTTGAGGATCCTACCAGCACATAGCTGTTTTGTTCAGGCCTGAAGTGTCTGCTACATAATATCTTGTTAGTGTATAGATTGTCATTGTATCATTAATATCTTGTTAGTGTATAGATTGTCATTGTATCATTCGTACGTTATATATGATTAGTATCAATTTGAAGAACTGTGCTAAGCTTTTGAAAACAATTCATTTTGTGAAGTACCCAAGAGGCAAAAGACAAGGAGACAAACCACCTGAAAAAAGTGCTCACCATCTCGGGCTACAAAAGTGGGCCTGGAACAGCCCGGGAGGCAGGAAATCCAACACCGCATCCCAACAGCCAGTGAAACAACACCAGCGCAAGGGACACATCACCATCCCATACGTTGGAGGTGTGAGTGACGCTCTGTCCAGAAAGATCAGAAAACTGGGGGTGGCTGTACATTCCAAACCTTCCAACACCATACGCAGCCAGCTGGTCACCCCCAAGGACAAAACCAGCAAACTCGACAAAGCTGGCATTATATACAGAATAGACTGCCAGGACTGTAACCAACATTATGTCGGTGAAACTGAACGCCCCCTTCAGAAGAGACTAACAGAACACAAGAGGGACTCTTCTCCAGTAGGAGCTCACCTACACGCCGAAAAACATCAATTCAGTGCGGACAATGTCAACATCCTGGACAGAGAAAATAAGTGGTTCCAGCGAGGAGTCAAGGAGGCCATCTACATCGCAGCCACCAACCCCCGCTCAACAGGGACCGGGGCCGTTACACCCTGCCCCCGGTGTACCATTCTCTGATTCGATCTCGTGAACTGGGTTCATCCCATGTTCGCGAGATCTGAGTAGAGATTCACGCAGACAGCATTAGAGCGCTGACGAAGATGGCGAGAACGCCATCGAAAGCTACGGAACTGTGAGTAGCGATTTTTACACTGTTGGGAGACCTTGTTCTTCAAAAATTGGTAGCATTAATTCATTTTGTCTAAATTAAGACAATGATCAATTCACAGTTTTTGTATTAAGTAACTGATACAATAACAGTGACATTCTACTTAAGGTGCATTGCTGTGTGTTACGTTTAATGGCCTGTGCACTTTTGCGGTTTTCACAATGGCAAGATTGTTATACCTTCATTTATGTTTTCACCACCTATACATCAGACGGCAGATGCACATCAGAAATAGCCGGCTGAATCGGCCAAGCCAAAACAGCATTCAAGAAAATGATAAGCATTTTTGCCAACAAATGCCTATCAATTAAAACCAAGATGAGAGTTCCTGAATGCTATATAGAACCAATACTGTTGTACGGTTGTGAGGCGTGGACAGTCAACAAGCAAAGCCAGAACACGATTGAGGCAGCCGAGATGTGGTTTCTGAGAAGAATGTTGAGAGTTCCATGGACAGCAAAGAAAACAAACGAGACAGTCTTGATGGAGGCAGACACAAGTAGATCATTCATAAGGAAGATTAGGAAAAGACAGGCAACATTTATAGGCCATTTTATGAGGAAAGGGGATTGGAGCACCTGGTCACAACGGGAAAGCTGGAGGGAAAGAGAGCACCAGGTAGACCCAGGTAGAAAATACTAGACGGACTTGCATAGTGGTTGAAGACGAGGAGGGTGGAGGAGATGCTTGAGGCAACAAGAGATAGAGACAGATGGAAGTCCATGATCGCCAACGCCATGCGGCAGGGCACCTTATGATGATGATGATGATGATGATACATAGGCAGCTAGTATTACTACTATCTTCATTTATGTTTTCACCATCTATACATAGGCAGCTAGTATTATTAACTTTTGTATGGAGAGGTTATGTACTGACAGGAAGAGACTTACGCCTTCTGCTCTTCTTTTCGCATAGCTGCAAGCAGCAGTGTTAGCCAGCGGTGCAGGCCGAAGCCGACACACTAGACGCATCGCATCAACAAAAGATAAATAGATCCCAGGCAAGACTCTTGAATGCTGATTTGCTCATTGCTGCCAAAAAAAGGTATTGCAGCAGAAGGTTAAAAATTGTATTCTACATACTGACATTGAGCTGACCATTTTACAGATTAGAAAATAAACTTTAGCGAAAATTATTTGTAAATTTACATGTATTAAAATGCTAAGTTTTAGCGTAAATGATTTAAAACAAAATGGTAGTGTACATGTTTGCACGATAACTTAGAACCATTGAAATATGATGGTGGTTTTGTTACATAAAAATGATATGCTAAAAGAATCATAGAATATTAATTTCTTAGCAAATATATCCAGTTCCCCAATTGTCAAAGACGTTATGAGTACGATTTTAGTGTTTTTCAGCATCTTTCAGTCACATTATCTCGGTAGAATTCAGACATCAAACGTTATTTGTATGTTAGTTTTTCTGAGCTCCTTCTTGCACACCTGGTATTTTCCATCACCAGAAACAATGCAACCATGCATACATTGACTTCTGAAAATGGATCAAGACCCTGAATGCTGAGAATGAATTGTGTAAGACCAGTGCTTTTAGGACAGCTTTTCCATATAACTATATAAATAAGTAAATAAATAAATAAATAAATAAATAAATAAATAATAAATAAATAAATAAATAAATAAATGATACATAAGTAAATGCAGACACTTTTAACACATAAAACAGACTCGAGCTATTTAATTCGCAATGAAATTTATTGAAAAAACAACAACAACAAACAAACAAACAAAACAACACGAATCATCGTGTGTATTCGAAAGATACTCTTCGTGTGTAATTTGACTGCAGACATCATATAAAGGCAAGGCTACAGAATCAGCTGTGGGTAAAAACATCTTACTCAGCTCACTCCACAGTCTCGTCCAATGTCATGGCACCATAAGATTCTTCACTCTGACATTTGGAGTTTGAAACCAAGGAACCACACAAATGAGTAATAACACTAATATCATTATGAAGATTTATAAAGTGTAATACACTGCGAAGCAAGCTTCTAAGAGTTTTGCACTTTACAGAAAATGTTATACATAAAAGCATAATTCAACAACAGATTAATCATATACATGTAAGAACGAGATGGCACAGTGCAAAAAAGAACATAACAGCATCGGACACATTGGCTACTATACGGGACCACGCTTCTGTATGAAAAAAAGAGAAAGAGACAAATTATCACTCGGGCACGATTGCACGGCTGATCTTAGATTGTGAGCTTTCGTAAGTTTGCTTTGGACATCAGTAAACTTAGAGAAAATACGAGCTTTGCACTAGTACACTCAGAAGGTAAGGAAGCCTATGCTTACCGATTTCCTCACTTTAAGAATATGTGTACTGATAAGAACACTTAGGGCACCCTCAGATCTGCTGTGAAATCGTGCCTAACAGAATGTGCTAACGAAATGTTCCAATAGCCTCGAGAGGCTCCACGAATTGATAATGTTAGCATTGAGGAATTTGAAGATCAGCAACCAATGGACGATAGCTGATAGAGTGTACATCAAAAAAAGACTTCGAATGATACCAAACAGTTTAGACCAGTATCACTTCTGAACATTGAAGGGTGAAATATACTTTGTCATGGCAGCAAGGCTGACAAAATACCTTACAGAAAATGGGTTCTTAATCCATCAGTCCACAAATGAGGCACCCCAGGAATGCCTGCATTTGTGGAGTATGCCACGATGATTTTGTAAGCAAGCCAAAAAGTTAAAGCAAAGAAAACAGATTCGATGTGATATGGTTTGATTTAATCAGTTCTGCACAAGATGATTCGACTGTCTTTCAATATGTATCATGTCCCAAAGAAGATCTGAGAAACATCGAAGACCTACTTTCATGGATTGTCAATGCAGGGCTTTACGAAGGAATACACAACAGACTGGATCAATTTGGACATTCACATAATAATGAGATGTGCAGTTTCTCTAACACTCTTCGTGTTGGCAATGAGGTCATCTTGAAAGCAGCAGTGAGCAGTTCAAGAAGTTCAGCAGTTCAGCAAACTTAACAAATGGATATCAAATGCCCCTCTAAAAACACAACAATCCTTTCCACAAAAGGACGAAGAAACACACAAAGTATTCAAGAAGGTAGACTAATAGGTTATTTTATCTACGACAAACTAGGGATACAAACACACACATAGAAAATAATGCAGACACAGACACACACACATATGCAATAACGCAGATACAGATACACATATACATACACAAATCACACAAAAATGAATACACACACACACACACACAACACACACACACACACACACACACACACACACACACACACACACACACACACACACACACACACACACACACACACACACTAAGCAGTTTCCTGCCAGCAGAAGTATCCAATCCCTTATGTATAGATGGAAACTTGATGCATTCAAAACAAAATACACCAGGAATATAGTGTGTCTGTGTGGAAAAAAGATAACACATAGTCATATTCTTTCTTGCGTTAGGTAAAACGACATGTTCCTATACTATCTACGAAGACAGTTTCTGACATATTTGCCTCTTCGTCATTAATATATGAATTTTTTGTTTGCCTGTTGAAAAGTCCTATAGCGAATTATCTTTAAAACGTTATTTCACTTGTTCAGTGTTATGGTTAACCATTTTTTAAGTTTCATTTCCTTTCATTTAGTCTATACATTTATAAATTTTGTTTTGTCAGTTTGTTTGTTTAAATCACTAATTATGGTAACGTTATTAGTTATTTTACCTTCCCTTCCTCGAAACAGTTGTTTTCTGGATCATCTTTTCTCAAGATCAAAATATATCCTCTTCATTCCTCCCCTGTCCCCGGCCCCCCTTTTTTGTGTGTCTAAAATCACTTTAGTGAATAGACATTAAATCAAAGACCACCACCACACACACACACTCACATACTTACATACACTCGCATACATACAAATTATAGTTTATGAACAGAACAAAACAACAGAATGAGGCAAGACACTGAGCTGCATGAAAACTCTATTGGCACAATGAAAAGATGAAAACTGAAGTGTTACTGACACAATCTCCAGATCCACGAGGCGTGACAGATAATCTAAGGCACAATGAAATAAAGATGTAGAGACAAAGAAAGAAAGATGATAAAAGAACGTCGAGAATGGCTAGCCAAATAGAGCAATACATGCATTATCTTTGTCCATCTAACTCAAGGTTTAAAAAATGCAAAAACTATAACCTCCGATTCCACAGGGGCAGAATGAAAGATAGTTTGCACCTGCCTGTACTTAAGACTACAACTTTAATAAACTGATCTAATACCTCTGACACCCAGGGCTTTATGGCACAGAGACTTTGACTGAACGAATAAGGGCTGATCGTGTGTTGTGGAGCAGGGATGTGGGGCGTGGCATCAACACGACTGACGTGGTGCAGAAACTGAGACATAAAATAATGTGGACATCTTTGATATTCTGATTCTCAGAAGTTTAAAAGATACCATACACAGAGTAGTAAAGAGGCTCAACACTGAACCAGTTCCTGCAAACTGGTTCAATTATAATCAGTCTGTTTAACCACGTGTGCTTAAATGGTAAAAGAGTGTGCATCAAAAGGCATATTTGGACATTGATGTGCTCACATGCTGTCTAATAAATATCCAAAGTCTGTAAAAATATGCATTTGAAGTTTAAATAATGTAATATTGATGGAATTATTCTGATGCTCTCATACTGGATGACTTTCTTGGTTTGTCTGGCGCAATATTTCTCTGAAACAAAGACCAAAATATTTCCCTGTACCGAGACCCCATGGTATAAAACACAAAGATATTGAAGCTGGCATTGATGAAAGTGATTATATCCAAGATCCAGAGAAAGGACAAATACAGATTATGGTTGCGCCGTCCAACGTACATCTCAGATAGAAAGACACAGACGACGCGGAAGAGAGCATCAGGAGTGACGCATGCAATGAACAAAACGGAATTCCCGATCAACATCTTGGTCAGCGCCACCTCACGGTCAGAGAAAGATGACGACGTACTAGCCCGCCACGTCCTAACCTTATGCAATTTTATTGCAGTAATTATCGTCGTTATCATCACAACAAAGATCACGACTACAGGCAACCCACTTCCAAATACAATTCCACTTAGATATTTGATGAGGTCTTTGTGACTTTTATACAGTTTTCCAGTAACTAATGCCTGTGAAACTGTATCTGAAACTGGGTTATAAACACACCTAATACGATATGTGAATGCCACGATGAAATAGAGTCCTAACACAACAAGATGTACAGTCAATATGACGACAATCATTGTTTTTGTTTTGATTAGATTCTGGAATTTTAAAGGAAAGAGAACACAGAAACATCTCTCACTCGCAATAATGGCTGTAAGGACTTGTGAAACCCATTGGAAACCCAAGAAACCCACCAAGTTATTATTGACCACGAAAATAGTTATTGGGCCATACTGTTCTTTTTGGGGGGTGAACTGCTTCAGGAACGATTCAGTCTCGATGAAACAAGCCGTAGTTAAGTAGAGCAGGTCTGACAAAGACAAGGAAAACAGACACAGGTTGACACGATCCTTAAGACCCTGTTTGTAGAACACCGCCATATTAATGATATTAGCTGGTCCACCGATCAGCAACACAAGAACCAGTGCATTTTGTTTGGCTCTGCGTGAAATCTCTTCAACTTCTGCACTTACAATGTTATCAGGGTTGTCCCATGGTAGATAACCAGAGGCATTAACATTTGCTACGACACAAGCATCTGGAACGGGCTTATTTTCTGTTTTTGAAAATTGTTCTGTGGCAGTGGATATAGTGTGCACATCCATAAAATGAGCAGTATCACCGAAAAACAAATTGTTAAGATCTGTTGTCATGTTCCTTATGCCTGTAATAAAAAGAGCAACACATAT
>JAPXFY010000634.1:30000-47500 GCA_030674185.1 Monoplex corrugatus | reverse complement strand
CGCGTTTTAAAGTGAGTGCTTTTGACCTATTTGTGTGTGGTGCATAATTTTTGTATATATATTTTTTCAAGAAAAATGAAGAGTATTTCCAACACCACAATGGCAAAGATATTCCATATTGTGAATTCTAAAACATCTATCATTTTCCTCCAAAACGTTTATCGTATTGTTAAACTTTATTTTGTATTGAAAGTGGTAAAATGGTCCAAAACACATTTGTGCAGTGTAGTGATACTCTCCTTGTTGCAGAGACCCAACCGTTGTGCATCAATATGCACGATTTTCAGAAATAATCATAAGATATAATTACAGACAACAACGTGTTATTCTTAAACTTACATAGAAAGTAAATTATTTTAACTTATCTGTTTACATTCTGCTTTTAGATGGCCTCATTCAATTTCAAATGTCACTGAAATATTTTTACACATGATTATACACTTTTCTCCAATGGATTGATTTTATTTTTTAATTAATGTGCATCGTCTGAAATATGCTGGTTTGTTTTCTCCCATTGTCTTCAGGTGCTTTGACCATCCGACCAGAACAAGTGAGGATATCGTTATATGTTGCGTGGCCAACTGAAGTAGCAGTGAACAATAACTGAAGTAGCAGTGAACAATAACTGAAGCAGGAGACAAGAATGAAGCGGATACACCAAATGTCAACAATGGACCATCCAGATGTGTCTTCACAACAAACCCCAACGAGTGGCTCTTCCAGACAACATCGTTACTCCTGCCCTGTCTTTTCCACATCAAGGGATTATTCCAGACAACCAGTTGGACCAGCAGTACAATCCACACAAGGTGCATACATGGAAGACTTACATGTAAATCTACAACAAGGTTCAGGCAGACAGACTTCCAAGAGATCACACCAGGAGTCAGCATGTGATCAAGATGAGTGTGGTACAAAGCCAAAGAAAATGAAGACTTCTGCTAAGAAAACACCGCCCGAGGCCACAAGTACAATAACAAGTGAACAAAGCACTTCCGGAGAGAACACTCAAGCTAAAAAGGATACTTGTCGATCACAAGCCAGTAGCAGTGAACAGACTGACATGGAGGATCTGATATTACAAATGGAGAAGCTTCACATCGATTAAGGAAACACCGATGGAAGGCAAGGGGAAACCACCATCGCACTTTTCCTCAGGAAATAAATGGACAGATAAGACAGGGGCTATAGAATGCGAACTCCATCGCACAATCAGTTTGATGAGTCATGTAACAAAAATCCTGTTAAGAATAATCATGATGAGGACAAGGACTAGGTAGAAAGAAACTCTAGGGAGAGCTAGACAACAGAAGGTCTTCAGAGAAGCAACCCCCTTTAGACAAGTGTTTCGGCCCTGAATTCCTTACACTCTCGGGGGGCCGGGCCACATCCAGGTCATGACTCCTGGATGCCCTTCTGCTGTTGTCTATTTTTTTTTTGTTTTTTTTTTCCCACGCCGGGGAGCGAACCTGGGCGATTCTGCGCTTCAGAACTGCGGTACGCGGTTTTACCAATGTGCTAACGGGGCACACATCATCTGTAGGGAATTTAATCCTTATGAAGTTCACTTTTTTGGTTCCTCCTTGCCCAGATCCAGCTTGAGCTCCTTTCTGCTGCCTCTGCCATCGCTTTAAGGGCTCTAGTCCTCTTCTTCCCAGAAATGGCGAGTTGTTTCATGAGATCATAAGCGGAGGTGCCCACAAACCCTCTTGCCCCGACCTCAATGGCGAAGATTTTGACCCGCAGACCTGCTTTCTTTAGGGTGCTGGCGAGACCGGCGTATTTTTCGGTCTTGTAGATATGTGCTTCTTCCATTCTGCTTTCGTATGGCACAGTGAGTTCTATCAGAATCACTTGTTTCGAGGAGTCAGAATGGAGAGCGATGTCTGGTCTCATGCCTGTCTTGCTGATGACATCTGGGTAATTTCTCCACTCTGGGAGGTCTGCTGTACACTCCCAGTCGACTGCTCCATCCAGAAGACCCTTTGGCAATGTGCTGGTTGTCATAGCACTTTCGGGCCAGACCTGTTTCCCTCCTGCTTTGTAGAACGTTGTCATAGCAATTGGTGCGTTTGGGGTCATGGTTTTTTCGCTAACCACATCTGTGATCACTTTCAGAACTTGGTTGTGCCTCCATGTATACCTTCCTTGGGCTAGCGCTACTTTGCAAGAGCTTAGGACATGTTCCACTGTTTGTTTCTTCTGACAGAGCGGACATGCTGGGTCATCTGATTTCCCCCATTTCACTAAGTTTGCATTCGAGGGGAGCAGATCATATACAGATCTGAGGAGGAAGCTTATCCTTAGAGGAGCCATGTGCCACATATCGTTCCAGCTGAGACTTCTTTGGAGTGCACTGTCCCATGTTGTCCATTGCCCCTGTTGACCTTGCTGGACTGCCTTCTGCACTCTTTTGACATCTTCTTCTTCCTTCAACTCCTGTATGATCATGTCTCTTTTTTCCTTCCCTTTGGCTTTGGACCACCACTGCATTTTTGTTGCTCCCAGTCCCTGTCTGTTGGTTTGCGTGTGTCCAATTATTTCTTTGATGCTGAGGTTTCTCTTGGCATTGTTTACAGCCTCTTGGACTTTCCACTTTCTGCCAGTTCTCAGCTTTGGATGAACTGATCTCACGATATTGTCTTCCGATTCCTCCAGCATGCTCAACAGTCTTGCTTTTCCAACTTTGTATTCCTCCACTATGGATTTGAGAGGTAGCTTCAGCATTGCTTGACGACAGTAGAATGCAACATCAGTGAGACCAGGTGGGACACCGAGCCATTTTCTTGTGTATTTGTTGATTTTGGCTTCCATTGCTTCGACTGTGCTGGTGCAAATGTCATAGATTAGCAGTGGCCACAGCAGCTTTGGTATCAGCATGAACTGTAGACACCAGACTTTGTATTTGCCTGGCAGTCCGCAGTTATCTATTTTCTTCAGGCCTTCTTCTGCTGTTTGCTTGGTTTCACATCCCCTTTGTGTGTCTTTCAGGGAGTCATCATACCATCTTCCGAGACTTTTTACTGGCTCTTCTGTGACAGTGGGGATGGCTTGGTTGGCTACCATGAATTTGACTGAATCTGCCACTTTTCCTTTTCGCAGTGAGAGACTTCGGGATTTCTTAGGTTTGAACCTCATTCTTGAAGAGGCCACCAGCTCATCCAGCTGCTTTAAGATTTGGTGTGTCTCTTCCTCATCCGTGGACAAGACTGTTGTGTCATCCATGAAAGCTTTCAGAGGAGGCATCTGGTATCCATCTCCCAGATTCACTGGACCTGAACTCTTCATTGCAGCTTTCAAGATGACTTCCATTGCCAACACGAACAGTATGGGAGAGATTGCACAGCCCATTGCAATGCCCACCTCTAGGTCTATCCAGTCCGTGGTGTATTCTTTGGTAGAGAACCGCATTGAGAACCCTTGGAAATACTTCCTCAGCATTGTTCGGATGTTTTCTGGGATGTGATACATTTCAAGAGCCAGCTGGATCATATCGTGTGGAACTGATCCATATGCATTCGCCAGATCAAGCCAAACTACGTCAATGTCTCTCTTCTCTGTTCTTGCTTTTTGGATGGCATCCCAAATCAACGTGGCATGTTCCAAGCATCCAGGCATTCCTGGTATGCCTCCCTTTTGGACTGACATATCCAGATACTTGTTTTCAGTCAGGTATTTTGTCAATCTTGCTGCCATAACAGAGAAGAAGATTTTCCCCTCGACGTTCAGAAGTGATATTGGCCTGAACTGATTGATGCTGCTGGAGTTCTGCTCCCTCGGAATGTACACTCCTTCAGCTCTCATCCATTGGTCGCTGATCTTCTGGTTCCTCCATGCTGATCGAATCATCTTGTGGAGCCACTCGAGCACTTTTGGGCATTTCTTGTAGAGCAGGTATGGTATTCCGTTTGGTCCAGGTGCTGACTTGGCTCTGGCTTTCTTTACTACGTTCTTCACTTCATCCAGTGTTGGTGGTTTGTTATTGAATTTTCCTTCTGGCGCTGCAGGCCAAACCAGATTCTGGATTTCAAGTGGTGCCTCGCGCTGAGAATCGGAATATGTTTCCCTGAGACTAGGAATAGAATCAAAAGAGAAATAGCAGAAGAACAGTGTGGATTTGTGGAGGGGAAAGGAACTATTAATGCCATATACATCCTAAGAACTATCATAGATAGGTCAGTTGAGATGAATAAGGATTCGTATTTATGCTTTGTTGACTATACCAAGGCTTTCGATCGGGTACGACATGAAGAATTGATCAACCAACTCGAGAGACTCAATGTCGATGGAAAAGATCTACGAATAATCAGGAATATGTACTGGGAACAAACAGCTGCAATGAGAATAGAAAACAATATAAGCTCTTTTCAAAACATCAAAAGAGGAGTCAGACAGGGTTGTGTTTTGTCACCAGATCTGTTTTCACTATATAGTGAAAACATCATGAGAAACCTAGAAGAAGACCCTGGATTAAAGGTTGGAGGGAAAATGATAAACAACATTCGGTACGCAGATGACACCGTGCTAAATGCAGAAAATGAAAGGGACCTACAAAACCTTGTGAATATACTAGAAACAGAAAGCAAAGGTAAGGGGTTGGAACTAAACAGCAGGAAGACTGAAGTCATGGTGATCAGTAAAAAACATGAAATCCCCTCCTGCAAAATAACAGCAAATAGCACAACCTTGACACAGGTTGATAAATTCAAATACCTGGGAACGGTCATTTCATCAGACGGTAGATGCACATCGGAAATAGCTGGCAGAATCGGCCAAGCCAAAACAGCATTCAAGAAGATGACAAGCATTCTTACCAACAAATGCCTATCAATTAACATCAGAAAGAGAGTCCTTGAATGTTATATAGAACCAATACTGTTGTACGGATGCGAGGCGTGGACAGTCAGCAAGCAAAGCCAGAGCAGGATTGAGTCAGCCGAGATGTGGTTTCTCAGAAGAATGTTGAGAGTACCATGGACAGCAAAGAAAACAAACGAGACAGTCTTGATGGAGGCAGACACAAGTAGATCACTCATAAGGAAGATTAGGAAAAGACAAGCAACATTTATAGGCCATTTTATGAGGAAGGGTGATTTGGAGCACCTGGTCACAATGGGAAAGCTGGAGGGAAAGAGAGCACCGGGTAGACCCAGGGAGAGAATGCTGGACGGACTTGCAGGGTGGCTGAGGATGAAGAGGGTGGGGGAGATGCTGGGGGCAGCGAGAGATAGAGATGGTTGGAAGTCCATGGTCGCCAGCGCCATGCGGCAGGGCACCTGATGATGATGAAAGGAAACATGAAATGTAAAGTGTGTGGGAAAACTTTTTCTGATTATAGCAGTCTGAGTAAGCACGTTATGTCATCACACACAACTATAAACATGTGATGATTGTGGGAAAGGTTTTAGTAATAGAACCGATCTGTCTCAACGTCTTTTAACACATACAGATATAAAAACTACATGTATGATGTAATGAATGTGGTAAAGGCTTCAATCGTGAAGACAAGCTGCGAGCGTATAGAAAATGAAACTCCGGTGACACGCAATATGTATGACCTGTATATGGTAAAGTGTTCAATCTAAAGGACAACTTGAAAAGGCACATGGACAGACGGCACAAGACCCAATTACCACCATCATTATCATCATCATCAGGTGCCCTGCCGCATTGCGTCGGCGACCATGGACTTCCAACCATCTCTATCTCTCGTTGCCCCCAGCATCTCCCCCACCCTCTTCATCCCCAGCCACTCTGCAAGTCCGTCCAGCATTCTCTCCCTGGGTCTACCTGGTGCTCTCTTTCCCTCCAGCTTTCCCGTTGTGACCAGGTGCTCCAAATCCCCCTTCCTCATAACAAAGGTTACGCTAGTGAAACATCCAAAACACAGGCCAGCAACACATCATTACTACAAGCAGCTGGAGAATATCACAGTTATATTGGAGAATATCACAGTTATATTGGAGAACATCACAGTTATATTAGAGAATATCACAGTTATACTGGAGAATATCACAGTTATGTTGGAGAATATCACAGTTATACTGGAGAATATCACAGTTATGTTGGAGAATATCACATTAGAGAATATCACAGTTATGTTGGAGAATATCACAGTTATATTAGAGAATATCACAGTTATACTGGAGAATATCACAGTTATATTGGAGAATATCACAGTTATATTGGAGAATATCACAGTTATGTTGGAGAATATCACAGTTATATTGGAGAATATCACAGTTATATTAGAGAATATCACAGTTATACTGGAGAACATCACAGTTATATTAGAGAATATCACAGTTATACTGGAGAATATCACAGTTATGTTGGAGAATATCACAGTTATGTTGGAGAATATCACAGTTATGTTGGAGAATATCACAGTTATACTGGAGAATATCACAGTTATACTGGAGACAAAACAAAACAAACAAAACAAAACAAAACCCAAAATATAAAAGGCATCCCTTCATGATTGAAAATTATTTTCACCCTAATGATAATACAGATATGTAACCGTAGATGGCCTTGTCTATTTTATCCTAATAAAAAGTTAAAAATGTCTGTCACTACATCATGAAATGAACACCCCAAAAATAAGTTTATTATAGATTTAAAAAAACAACAACTATATGTGTTGAAATTGTCATGAAATGAAAAAAAAAAAAAGATTATGTACAGATACAGAATTCACGAACGACTTCCCTCAGAATATGCATGTGCACTTGAATGTTCACTTTATGTATTTCAAGCTTGTGATAACCTGGACTGATTAGAGTCAGTAGAATCTCCTTTAAGATAAACATACTCCTTTTTCAGGAATTCTGCCCTAAAATCACAACAATAAAGATGTAAAAATGAAGGTATCAGATAGATAAAAAAAACAAAAATACCCAGATCAACTACGTAATCAGGAATATCTAAAATGCACACAGAACACACACACACACACACACACACACACACACACACACACACACACACACACACACACACACACACACACACACACACACACACACACACACACACACACACACACACACATTGTAAAGCAGAATGAAAGAAAGAGAGAAACAGAGAAAGAAAGACAGAAAGATAACTAGGGGGTTGGGGAAGATGTACAACAACAACAACAACAACAACAACAACAACAACAACAACAACAACAACAACAACAACAACAACAACAACAACAAAAAGGCATAGAGCTTAAAAAAAGTCGTTGGCATTGATTATGTATAAATTATTGTCAAAGATACGTCCGTTTGCTGATAACTGTAATTCTAACTTGTGTATTTCAAATTATTTCCACCATACTCAAAAACACTGCTCACTTTAATTTGAGTAAGCCCTGTTTTCTTTTCAATCCAATATTCAAAACAATCCCAGCAAAGTAGTTGTAGAGCTGGTGTGCGTATAGCACTTAGTATCCGATCATTCTTTCAGGTATAGGTTAAGTGCTATCATGAAAACACACAGCCATAGTCTTGAAGTTTTGTCGTAGTGGTGCTGTCAGTTGCCATAGACACACGACTTTTCCTGAAGAATCCATATCAGTGTGATGAAAGTCACTATTGGTGTGAGGAGTCAGTCTACACGTAAGACTACCTATTGAAGGACACTTCTATGAAGTGTGTGATGACACTGGTCACAGCTGGTGACACAACTTGTGTTCTTGGTCTTGATCAGGTCAGTGTCAAGGGCTGTTGATCTTGTTCATTATCGAGACTGAAGCATTGCTTAAACTGTGCAAGTTGTCTTGCATGGAGTGTGTACAGTTTAGTGGTAACACTATGGGTTATATTCACACACAGATGTTACCCATGGACAGTGTACAGTTTAGTGGTAACACTATGGGTTATATTCACACACAGATGTTACCCATGGACAGTGTACAGTTTAGTGGTAACACTATGGGCTATATTCACATACACATGTTACCCATGGACAGTGTACAGTTTAGTGGTAACACTATGGGCTATATTCACATACACATGTTACCCATGGACAGTGTACAGTTTAGTGGTAACACTATGGGTAATATTCACATACACATGTTGCCCATGGAGTGTCCTGTCTGACACTGACAGTCTGCTATTGACAGAAGCTTCAGCAATGACATAATTCACCCCAGGTTGAGACAACCCTTCCAGAACAGAAGTGTCTTCTGTTTTTTTCTGATATGCAGGCCATCAGTGGAATCATGCCAGTTTCAGGTCCTAGTCTCTTATCTCTCTTCTCTTGTAGAGCTCAGGCTGAGAGTGAGTTATGTTGTAGACAGGACACAGACACTTGAAGTGTTGATCATGTCCCCCATCCCCTGTGTCAAGTGATGAGTGTTGTTGTACATGTGATAAACACCATATCTTGCCTGAATAGTCTTGACAGGAGACTGAAACCTCATCATAAAAGCACTGATGATAAAGTGGTGTAGATTTCCATTGCCAATTTGTGTGGGTTTTTTTTTTCACTCTTGTATAAATAGTGTGCCTTGGTGTATCAACAACATTTCTTTAACAGTTATTCAATGATTTTAACATATAAATATTTTTTATAATGGCTTTTCTGTCATTATATGGACAAAAATGATAATCATACATTTACAATAGAGCTACAAGTCTTTAGAGGCCTTCCTCGTGAAATAAATTGATGATTGTTTTAATTTATGTTTAGGTTCTTGTAGATATTACGCTACGTGTCAGTCCTTATGTTACCTGAATATCATGTGACTTCATCATTAATAAAACATATTTAACTTTTGTTTCAGAATGTTTCCATTGACTTTTATATATGTCTTAGGCAGAACATGTCAAAACAATTGGTGTGGTTTTGTATGTGGCTATACATTTTGGTAACAGACTACGTAATAATATAGTACATATATATACATATACATAGATCTATATATAGATATAGATATTATATGTGTGTGTATATATACATATACATACATACATGCATATATATACATATATATATATATATATATATATATATATATATATATATATATATATATAATCATGATACAGTTTCTGAGAAAACATTAGCTTTGGGTTTTGTATTTGGCTTTATATTTTTGTAATTACATTTTCGTGATATTTGCCCGCCAACTGCACCTTGTTCTGTTTTGTGTATTGATTGAAACGTTGGTGTATGTGTGTTTGTGTGTGTTTGTGTGTGTTTGTGTGTGTGTGTGTGTGTTGTGTGTGTGTTTTGTGTGTGTGTGTGTGTGTGTGATGTTGTGTGTGTATGTGTGTTGTGTGTGTTGGTGGTGTATGTGTGTGTGTGTGTGTGTGTGTGTGTGTGTGTGTTTTGTGTGTGTGTGTGTGTTGTGTGTGTGTGTGTGTTGTGTGTGTGTTGTGTGTGTGTGTGTGTGTGTGTGTGTGTGTGTATGTGTGTTGTGTGTATGGTGTGTGTGTATGTGTGTGTGTTGTGTGTTGTGTGGTGCGTCATGCGTGTGTGTAAGTGTGGGCTGCGTGCGTGATGTGTGCTTCGCGCGCGTGCGTAGTGTGCTGTGCGTGTGTGTGTATGTGTGTGTGGTGTGTGTGTGTGTGTTGCTTGTGAACTATATCCATTATTTTTCATTTTTTATTTGTTCATTTCTACACCCAGTTATTCATTCATTCATTCATTCATTCATTCATTCATTTATTTGTTTGTTTGTCTGTTTTTGTTTGTTTGTTTGTTCTTTCTTCGGAGGTGGACGATAGACTGGAAGGGGCTGTGAACAAGGAAATGATTTGTTGATTTGTTAATAGACAGCAGAGGCATATTGTATTGATTGGGGGACTTGCTGTCATATAAGGCAAGTTGATACTTAACGGCTAGCTCTGTTTTGATTTAGTCCTTTCTATCTTGAATAAGTCCTTTTTTATCTTTTATTTCTATTCCACCGATTACTTATTTGTTTAGTTCATTTATTGATTCTTTTATTTAAGGATTACGTAGATGCACTATACAGCGAAAGCATCATGAGAAACCTAGAAGAAGACTCTGGATTAAAGGTTGGAGGGAAAATGATAAACAACATTCGATACGCAGATGACACCGTGCTAATTGCAGAAAGTGAAACGGACCTACAAAACCTTGTGAATATACTAGAAAAAGAAAGCAAAGGTAAGGGGTTGGAACTAAACAGCAGGAAGACTGAAGTCATGGTGATCAGTAAAAAACATGAAATCCCCTCATGCAAAATAACAGCAAATGGCACAACCTTGACACAGGTTGATAAGTTCAAATACCGGGGAACGGTCATTTCATCGAACGCAGATGCACATCGAATAGCTGGCAGAGTCGCCAAGCAAAACAGCATTCAAGAAGATGACAACTTCTTACCAAACAATGCCTATCAATTAACATAGAAAGAGAGTCCTTGAATGTTATATAGACCATACTGTTGTACGATGCGAGGCGTGGACAGCAGCAAGCAGCCAGACATATCGAGGCAGCCGAGATGTGTTTTCAAGATGTTGAGAGTTCCATGACATTTATAGCCATTTTATGAGAGGGGGTTTGGAGCACCTGGTCACAACGGGAAGCTCTAGGGAAGAGGGCATAACCCGGGGAGGTCTAGACTTGCAAGTGCTGGATAGGAGAAGAGATGCTAGGTGCACGAGAATGAGTGGTTGAGTCATGAGGCAGACCTGATGTGTGATTAAATTAGGATGAGACGACATAACTGATGATGATGATGATTATGAGTGAGGATATGACGCGCGAGTCACACGAGACGACCATAGATGATGATTATGATTATATAGATGAATAGATGATGACGACACCAAGTGGCCATCCTGATGTCTTACTTACACAGTGCCATAACCCTGAGGTCTTACACTAGTGTCATAACCCTGAGGTCTTACTTACATAGTGCCATAACCCTGAGGTCTTACATAGTGTCATAACCCTGAGGTCTTACTAAAGTGCATAACCCTGAGGTCTTACATAGTGCATAACCTGAGTCTTACATAGTGCCATAACCCTGATGTCTTACTTACATAGTGCCATAACCCTGATGTCTTACTAGTGCCATAACCCTGAGGTCTTACTTACTAGTGCATAACCCTGAGGTCTTACATAGTGCCATAACCCTGAGGTCTTACATAGTGCCATAACCCTGAGGTCTTACTTACATAGTGCCATAACCCTGAGGTTCTTACATAGTGCCATAACCCTGAGGTCTTACATAGTGCCATAACCCTGATGTCTTACTTACATAGTGTCATAACCCTGATGTCTTACATAGTGCATAACCCTGAGGTCTTACTTACATAGTGCCATAACCCTGAGGTCTTCTTACATAGTGTCATAACCCTGATGTCTTACATAGTGCCATAACCCTGAGGTCTTACTTACATAGTGCCATAACCCTGATGTCTTACATAGTGCCATAACCCTGAGGTCTTACATAGTGCCATAACCTGAGGTCTTACTTACATAGTGCCATAACCCTGATGTCTTACTTACATAGTGCCATAACCCTGATGTCTTATATAGTGCCATAACCTGAGGTCTTATTTACATAGTGCATAACCCTGAGGTCTTACTTACATAGTGCCATAACCTGAGGTCTTATTACATAGTGCCATAACCTGAGGTCTTACTTACATAGTGTCATAACCCTGAGGTCTTACTTACATAGTGCCATAACCCTGAGGTCTTACTTACATAGTGCCATAACCCTGATGGTCTTACTTACATAGTGCCATAACCCTGAGTCTTACATAGTGCCATAACCCTGATGTCTTACATAGTGCCATAACCCTGATGTCTTACTTACATAGTGTCATAACCCTGATGTCTTACTTACATAGTGCCATAACCCTGATGTCTTACTTACATAGTGCCATAAACCTGATGTCTTACTTACATAGTGCCATAAACCTGATGTCTTACTTACATAGTGCCATAACCCTGATGTCTTACTTACATAGTGTCATAACCCTGAGGTCTTACATAGTGCCATAACCCTGATGTCTTACTTACATAGTGCCATAACCCTGATGTCTTACTTACATAGTGTCATAACCCTGAGGTCTTACTTACATAGTGCCATAACCCTGAGGTCTTACTTACATAGTGCCATAACCCTGAGTCTTACTTACACAGTGCCATAAACCCTGAGGTCATACTTACATAGTGTCATAACCCTGAGGTCTTACTTACACAGTGCCATAACCCTGAGGTCTTACTTACATAGTGCCATAACCCTGAGTCTTACATAGTGCCATAACCCTGAGTCTTACATACATAGTGTCATAACCCTGAGGTCTCGATCTCTCTAGTGCTACTAGTAATGCCTAACAGTCTTATATGCCATACTGGTCTTACTAGTGCTACCGGCTAATCCTACTGATCTACTATGCATACCTGTTTACTGTGCATAACCATGTCTACTATGCTAACCGAGTCTACATCATAACCCAGGTTTACATAGTGCCATAACCCTGAGTCTTTACATAGTGCCATAACCCTGATGTCTTACTACATAGTGCCATAACCTGAGTCTTACATAGTGCCATAACCCTGAGGTCTTACTTACATATGATCCATACCTTCTTGATCTAGTTCTAGTGCCATAACCCTGATGTCTTACATAGTGCCATAACCTGATGTCTTACATAGTCATAACCTGTGTCTTATATCCATAACCTGAGGTCCTTACTATACCTAGTCACATAAACCCTGAGTCTTACATATGCCATAACCTGAGTCTTACTTACATAGTGCCATAACCTGAGGTCTTCTAACTAGTTCCATACCTAGTGTCTTACAAGTGCCATAACCTGAGGTCTTACTTACATAGTGCCATAAACCTAGTCTTACTTACTATTCATACTAACCCTGAGTCTTCATAGTGCCATAACCCTGAGGTCTTACTTACATAGTCCTAACCCTAGTCTTACTTACATGTGCTAACCCTAGTGCCATAACCTCTTACTTAGTGCATAACCCTGAGTCTTACTTACATAGTTCCTATCCTGTTACTGTCCATAACCTGAGTCTTACATAGTGCCATAACTACCCATAGTCTACCTATTAACATAGTGCCATAACCCTGAGTCTTACATAGTGCCAAACCCTGAGGTTTACTATCAACCTAACCTGATGTCTTACCTGTTCCATAATGAGTCTTACTAGTGTCTACGGTCTTACATAGTGCTAACCTGGTCTTATTCATAGTGCAAACCCTGAGTTTACTAATGCATAACCTGATGTCTTACTTACATAGTGCCATAACCACTTATAGCTACTATTTCTACTGACTCTAACATATGCTAACCTGAGGCTTACATGTCCATAACCATGTCTTAACTACTAGTTGCCATAACCCTGATGTCTTACTTACATAGTGTCATAACCCTGAGTCTTACATAGTGCCATAACCCTGAGTCTTACTTACATAGTGCCATAACCTGATGTCTTACTTACACGTGCTAACTAGGTCTTACTTACATAGTGCCATAACCTGAGGTCTTATTACATATGCATAACCCTGAGGTCTTACTTACATATGTCATAACCCTGAGGTCTACTACATAGTGCCATAACCCTGAGTCTTACTTACATAGTGTCATAACCTGAGGTCTTACTTACATGTGCATAACCCTGATGTCTTACTTACATAGTGCCATAACCCTGAGTCTTACTTACATAGTGTCATAACCCTGATTCTTACAAGTGCCATAAACTGAGGTCTTACTTACATAGTGCATAACCCTGAGTCTTACTTACATAGTGCATAACCCTGAGTCTTACTTACATAGTGTCATAACCTGATGTCTTACTTACTAGTGCCATAACCTGAGTCTACTTACATAGTGCATAACCTGATGTCTTACTTACATATGCATAACCTGATGTCTACTTACATAGTGCCATAACCTGAGTCTTACATATGCCATAACCTGAGTCTTACATAGTGCATAACCCTGAGGTCTTACATAGTGTCATAACCTGAGTCTTACTAGTGCCATAACCCTGAGGTCTTACATAGTGTCATAACCCTGAGGTTTACATAGTGCCATAACCCTGAGTCTTACTATAGTGCCATAACCCTGATGTCTTACATAGTGCCATAACCCTGAGTCTACTTACATAGTGCCATAACCCTGAGGTCTTACTAGTGCCATAACCTGAGGTCTTACATAGTGCCATAACCCTGAGGTCTTACTACATAGTGCCATAACCCGAGGTCTTACATAGTGCCATAACCCTGAGGTCTTACATAGTCCATAACCTGAGTCTTACTAATATGCCATAACCCTGATGTCTTACATAGTGCATAACCCTGAGTCTTACTTACATAGTGCATAACCCTGAGTCTTACATAGTGTCATAACCCTGATGTCTTACATAGTGCCATAACCCTGAGGTCTTACTAATAGTGCATAACCTGATGTCTTACTAGTGCCATAACCCTGAGGTCTTACATAGTGCCATAACCCTGAGTCTTACTTACATAGTGCCATAACCCTGATGTCTTACTTACATAGTGCATAACCCTGATGTCTTACATAGTGCCATAACCTGAGTCTTATTACATAGTGCATAACCCTGAGGTCTTACTTACAAGTGCATAACCCTGAGGTCTATTTACATAGTGCCATAACCCTGAGTCTTACTTACATAGTGCCATAACCTGAGGTCTTACTTACATAGTGTCAATACCTGAGTCTTACTTACATAGTGCATAACCTGAGTCTTACTTACATAGTGCCATAACCCTGATGTTCTTACTTACATAGTGTCATAACCCTGATGTCTTACATAGTGCCATAAACCTGAGTCTTACTTACATAGTGCCATAACCCTGAGTCTTACTTAATATGCCATAACCCTGATGTCTTATTACATAGTGTCATAACCCTGATGTCTTACTTACATAGTGCCATAACCTGATGTCTTACTTACATAGTGCCATAAACCTGATGTCTTACTTACATAGTGCCATAAACCTGATGTCTTACTTACATAGTGCCATAACCCTGAGGTCTTACATAGTGCCATAACCCTGAGTCTTACATAGTGTCATAACCCTGAGGTCTTACATAGTGTCATAACCTGAGGTCTTACATAGTGCCATAACCCTGAGGTCTTACATAGTGTCATAACCCTGAGGTCTTACATAGTGCCATAACCCTGATGTCTTACTTACATAGTGCCATAACCCTGATTCTTACATAGTGCATAACCCGTCTTACTTACAATGCCAACCTGAGTCTTACATATCCAAACCCTGTCTTACATATCCATACCTGGTCTTCATAGTGCCAACGTCTACTTCCAAACCCTATCTTACAATGCATACCTGTTCTTACTTACATAGTCCATAACCCTGAGTCTTACATATGCATAACCCTATCTTATTACATATGCATAACCCTAGTCTTACATGTCTAACGATTCTTACATAGTGCCATAACCTGAGTTCTACATGTCATAACGTTCTACATATGCCATACCTGAGTCTTACGGCAACCGTCACTATGCATACCTGATCTTTCAATCAAACCTGTGTCTTACAATCCATACTAGCTATTACATATGCAAACCTGATCTTACTACATATGCCATAACCTCTATACATAGTGCCATAACCCGGTCTATACATATCATACCCTATCTTACTTACATTCAAACCGAGTCTTACTTACTAGTCTAACCCTGATGTCTTACTTACATAGTGCCATAACCCTGAGTCTTACATAGTGTCATAACCCTGAGGTCTTACATAGTGCCATAAACCTGAGGTCTTACATAGTGCCATAACCCTGAGGTCTTACTTCATATGTCATAACCCTAGGTCCTTACTTACATAGTGCATAACCCTGAGGTCTTACTTACATAGTGCCATAACCCTGAGGTCTTACTTACATAGTGCCATAACCCTGATGTCTTACTTACATAGTGCCATAACCCTGATTCTTACATAGTGCCATAACCCTGATGTCTTACATAGTGCCATAACCCTGATGTCTTACTTACATAGTGCCATAACCCTGATGTCTTACATAGTGCCATAACCCTGAGGTCTTACATAGTGCCATAACCCTGAGTCTTACTACATAGTGCCATAACCCTGAGTCTTACATAGTGCCATAACCCTGATGTCTTACTTACATAGTGCCATAACCCTGTGTCTTACATAGTGCCATAACCTGAGGTCTTACTTACATAGTGCCATAACCCTGATGTCTTACACAGTGCAGGGGAGCGAGGTGACAGATACCTCAACTTTTCCTGGGGCCTGCACTACGATGGCGGCGCCCATCCCCTCTCCCTCGATTTAAATTCGTGTTTATGTTCACTTTTTTTTTTACCAAGACTTCAGAAACGCAAGAAGGCTAATTGGTCTTCAAGGGGTGGGACCTGGGAAATCAACCCATCTCTCGTATGTGTTATATCAAGGCAGCCGGGCAATGCCCTGCTCTTCGCGATTTTTAACTTCCGTGAGATCTTTAGCGTGCGCAGCCAGAAGGCACACGGGTCCGACTCGTTTTTCGTCCCCTTCCGAAGGACTAGACGTTCAGTTCGATTTTCCGGTCATACTGAGGAGAAAGGTCAAGGCCTCTATAGGGATCGAACCCCGGAACCTCGAGTTTACTTAATGGCAGGCGAACGTCTGAACCATTCAGCCACTCTTCTCCCTGATGAGGCAGATATACAGCAGGCAGTCAATGACCACGAGGAACATGGTAGACCCTGGAACGTGAGGGTGGCTGTGGTCAGTGAGGTTGGTGGGTGCGTGGGGAGGGGGGGTACAAAAGTTAAGGTGTCACTGGTTGTGTACACAAAGTGGTGGACATTTTGAAAACATATGAAGACGTACTTGTATAGGAAAAGCATACATAAATCATGAATCACTCAGGTACACCTGAAGGCCCTGGATCTCGCCCGATCCTTGTGAGATTCTTTTCAATAAAAAAAGCGTTGTGCTTGAAGCTGGCAGAAAGAAGTAGTCTGGATTGTCTGTCTCCGTGATTTTGACAACAGCAAACCATATACTTCTAAAACGCCATTGACTGTTCAGCTATTCTTTGAACATGGCCATCAAAGGGGACACTTTTGACAAAACTAAAAAAGATGTAAAGATACTGAAACTCGACATAGCTCAATATCTATGGTCCACGAGCCTTCTCTGTTTCTGGTCCACTCACCTGGAACAAACTTCCTCTCTCAGTCCGTCAGCAACCTACTTTTGTCTCCTTCAAGTCCGCTCTCAAAACTCACCTTTTCTCCTCTGCATAAAATCCTAACCTCACTCAACCCCCCTCTGCAGCCTGTCTCCGCTCGGAGGGGAATCACATTGTTATAATATATAATTGTATATGATATGCTCTCTATAATTTTCCATTGCTTTTATTCTTGCTTTTATTGCTTTTATTCTTTCTCCCCATTTATAGCCATGCGTGCGTGTGTGTGTGTGTGTGTGTGTGTGTGTGTGTGTGTGTGTGTGTGTGTGTGTGTGTGTGTGTGTGTGCGCGTG
>JAPXFY010000634.1:20000-22500 GCA_030674185.1 Monoplex corrugatus | reverse complement strand
TTAGGGATGGGAGTTTGGTAGAAATGGGGGATTGTTAGGGATGGGAGACTGGTAGAAATGGGGGATTGTTAGGGATGGGAGACTGGTAGGAGTCAGCTGATAGCAGTCGTTGATGTTACTCTGTTCTCTCTCGGCTCCGTTCCGTCACAAACCCTGCAACAACAACAACAACAAAAAATACACTTGTCACAAAATATGTATTTCTGAAGGTTTGTCGCTTGGAAGGTTGATTGATCGTCTATGTGAACATCGCTGCTACTTAACCAAGACAAAACGATCTCAAATCAAACAATTAATTAATGTAACCTGTCACAATTTCACACAGACTCCAAGATCAGGAAGACACAGATGGAGCATAACAAATTCCAAAATTACAAAGACACACATCAATATGAACAAACACACCCGGACAAACTCTCTATGTCACCTTTATGAACAAGCACCCCAGACAAACTCTCTAGGTCACATTTATGAACAAGCACCCTGGACAAACTCTCTAGGTCACATTTATGAACAAGCACCCTGGACAAACTCTCTAGGTCACATTTATGAACAAGCACCCTGGACAAACTCTCTGGGTCACATTTATGAACAAGCACCCCGGACAAACGCTCTGGGTCACCTTTATGAACAAGCACCCTGGACAAACTCTCTGGGTCACATTTATGAACAAGCACCCCGAACAAACTCTATGGATCACATTTATGAACAAGCACCCCGAACAAACTCTATGGGTCATCTTTATGAACAAGCACCCTGGACGAACTCTCTAGGTCATCTTTATGAACAAGCACCCTGGACGAACTCTCTAGGTCACATTTATGAACAAGCACCCCGGACAAACTCTCTGGATCACCTTTATGAACAAGCACCCCAGACAAACTGTCTGGGTCATCTTTATGAACAAGCACCCTGGACAAACTCTCTAGGTCATCTTTATGACCAAGCACCCGGACAAACTCTCTGGGTCATCTTTATGACCAAGCACCCCGGACACACTCTCTGGGTAATCTTTATGACCAAGCACCCCGGACAAACTCTCTAGATCATCTTTATGAACAAGCACCCCGGACAAACTCTTTGGATCATCTTTATGAACAAGCACCCTGGACAAACTCTCTGGGTCACATTTATGAACAAGCACCCCGGACAAACTCTCTAGGTCATCTTTATGACCAAGCACCCTGGACATACTCTCTGGGTCATCTTTATGAACAAGCACCCCGGACAAACTCTCTGGGTCATCTTTATGAACAAGCACCCTGGACACACTCTCTAGGTCACCTTTATGAACAAGCACCCCGGACAACCTCTCTGGGTCATCTTTATGAACAAGCACCCCGGACAACCTCTCTGGGTCATCTTTATGAACAAGCACCCTGGACAAACTCTCTAGGTCATCTTTATGAACAAGCACCCCGGACAACATCTCTGGGTCATCTTTATGAACAAGCACCCCGGACAAACTCTCTAGGTCATCTTTATGAACAAGCACCCCGGACAAACTGTCTGGGTCATCTTTATGAACAAGCACCCTGGACAAACTGTCTGGGTCATCTTTATGAACAAGCACCCTGGACAAACTGTCTGGGTCATCTTTATGAACAAGCACCCTGGACAAACTGTCTGGGTCATCTTTATGAACAAGCACCCTGGACAAACTGTCTGGGTCATCTTTATGAACAAGCACCCTGGACAAACTGTCTGGGTCATCTTTATGAACAAGCACCCCAGACAAACTGTCTGGGTCATCTTTATGAACAAGCACCCTGGACAAACTGTCTGGGTCATCTTTATGAACAAGCACCCTGGACAAACTGTCTGGGTCATCTTTATGAACAAGCACCCTGGACAAACTGTCTGGGTCATCTTTATGAACAAGCACCCTGGACAAACTGTCTGGGTCATCTTTATGAACAAGCACCCTGGACAAACTGTCTGGGTCATCTTTATGAACAAGCACCCTGGACAAACTGTCTGGGTCACCCTTATGAGCAAGCAGTACATCCCAAAAGAATGTAGAGAAACAATCTTCTGGAAGAGAACTGTGAGCACTTAGCCCTTTGACTCCAGCACCCGGTCCACCAGCATCCTGCATTGTCAACTATGCTAACAAAGCAAAAACTTAACCCTTTCACTCCCTAGCCCTATCCACCAGCTTCCTCCTGCAGGATGCTGGTGGATAGGGTCTGGGAGTCAAAGGGGTTACGTTTTTGCAGTTGGTGGATAGGGTCTGGGAGTCAAAGGGTTACGTTTTTTGCAGTTGGTGGATAGGGTCTAGGAGTCAAAGGGTTACGTTTTTGCAGTTGGTGGATAGGGTCTGGGAGTCAAAGGGTTAACCTCACTTGTAAGGAGACTAAACAACACACACACACACACATAAACACACATGCACACACACACACACACACACACACTCACACACACTCACACACACATACACCATACACACACATACACACATAACACACACACACACACACACACTACACACACACAC
>JAPXFY010000634.1:0-2500 GCA_030674185.1 Monoplex corrugatus | reverse complement strand
GCCCAATCTTCTGGTTCGGGTCAACATGTGACCTGCTGGTGTTTAAACTCTGTTCAGTCGTGTATATACACACAGAGAACATTTGTACAGAATAGCTGGTCGTCTTGTGATTCAGACCTTTATTTATTTATTTATTTACTTTATATATTATATCATCATCATCATCAGGTGCCCTGCCGCATGGCGTTGGCGATCATGGACTTCCATCTGTCTCTATCTCTCGTTGCCCCTAGCATCTCCCCCACCCTCCTCGTCCCCAGCCACTCTGCAAGTCCGTCCAGCATTTTCTCCCTGGGTCTACCTGGTGCTCTCTTTCCCTCCAGCTTTCCCGTTGTGACCAGGTGCTCCAAATCCCCCTTCCTCATAAAATGGCCTATAAATGTTGCCTGTCTTTTCCTAATCTTCCTTATGAGTGATCTACTTGTGTCTGCCTCCATCAAGACTGTCTCGTTTGTTTTCTTTGCTGTCCATGGAACTCTCAACATTCTTCTTAGAAACCACATCTCGGCTGCCTCAATCTTGTTCTGGCTTTGTTTGTTGACTGTCCACGCCTCGCATCCGTACAACAGTGTTGGTTCTATATAACATTCAAGAACTCTCTTCCTGTATGTTGTGTGTGTGTGTGTGTGTGTGTGTGTGTGTGTGTGTGTGTGTGTGTGTGTGTGTGTGTGTGTGTGTGTGTGTGTGTGTGTGTGTGTGTGTGTTCCTTTTTGAAGATAAGATACACAGATCCTTTACACGTAACCAAGATTATTCCAGTGATAGGCTGATAAAATACCAGTATAAAACATAGACTAGGTAAAACATAGTCTAGGTAGGGCCTCAGGACCTGGCCAGCTCATGGGTTTATGTGCAGGCTTAAGATTTGTGCCATGATCACCATACACATGGCACCTGTAACGTCAGTGCATATGGAATTCATTCCGAGCGCGGAGACGTCATCTTCAGACACTGAAACTGAAACTGAATAGCAGAACATCAAGTAGGCCCGCCTAGCGCCTATGCACGTTAAAGATTTGGTAAGTCGTGTCAGTATTTGGTGGCTTATGGAAACATGAAAACACCCAGCATGCACGCCCTCTATAGGCAGAGTGTGCAAAGACCCCTGACACATTTGTGTCACGAGTCAACAGACTCCTCCAGTAAACTTCCCCATACTTTGTCTCGTTGTGTGAATGGATGAGTGGAAGGATGTTGCGGACCTGAATTGCCAACTGCAACCTGGGGTCAGCTAGTCCATAGTAATGGATGAAAAGCGAACGTGGTAGCCTGCTGACAGCTCCGCACATAGCTTTTACCTTTTTTTTTCTTTTTTTGTTTTTTGTGCAGGCTAATAACAAGATAACAAGATAACAAGATTTTATTTCAGCCCAGTGCATAGACACAAGGAAAATATTTTGGCTATACATACAATCACACTCACGCCTCACAACAATTACAATATTCAACGTCATAAAACTAAAAGACAAATACGTCGGTCATCCAGGGAATCGAAGAAACACACGCACACAACACACACACACTCTCACGCCAAGGCGCCCATATCCACTAATGAGTAGGTAAGGTAGGGGTGGGGGGTGTCACTTTGTAGTATGAATGTGAATAATCTCATGATAAAGAAATAGGAAACAATAGTTTGGTTTGTTTGTTTTTTAAAGCAGAGTCCCCGTTTCAGAGTCTCATAATAATCAGCCTGTTGATTGTGGAGACTTTACGGAAGAAGAAGAAACTGTGCAGTAACACACCACTTGCGCAGTGTTGGCAAAAACAACGTGCATACACGCATGCGAAAAGATCGGAACGCGAAATGAAAATAAGAATAAAATAATAATAATAATAATAATTACAATCAACATACAAATAATTTTAAAAAAAACACAAAAACAAACAAACAAAAAACCCCAAACAAACAAAAAACCCAAACAAACAAAAAGGTAAAAACGTGTTAGGCCTACCTGGAAATTTCTAGTGTTTATGGGAACGCACTTCAACGACAGTCGTCACGTTAACCCGCCAGGCTCAGAGAAACAGTTGCAGTCGTTCGTTCCGTTGTGTTGAGTTTAAAGTTTTACCACTCTGCAGGCTGTTTGAGGACAAGCCATAAGATTGTTGCCAAAAGAAGCTTTAAAACATTGTGACTCGAAGCTGTGGTTACACCACGAATTAGCGTAATGTTTATTGTTGCCAAAAGAAGCTTTAAAACATCGTGACTCGAAGCTGTGGTCACACCACGAATTAGTCAAATATTTACACCGATCCGCCCTGGTGCACACGACTACGTCAAAACGTCCTCTTCTCTTCCACCCTGGCCATTGGTCTCACTAATTACACTACACATACGTACACCCTTGCCACTACACAGTTATAAACGCAGTGGTTCCGCCCTAGCTTGAAGTGCTAAGCAAACTCAATTTTCCATTCTGGCACAATCGAATCACACAGCCTATGTAGGCCTACTTCAGTTTCATACATTCATGCTTATTCATGTAGGCATGTAATA
>JAPXFY010006342.1:0-12936 GCA_030674185.1 Monoplex corrugatus | reverse complement strand
ATTAGTTTGCTAAGGGGTTCTTTCCGAGGGGAAAAGACGTCGTTTGAGAAATTTAAACGAAATGGGAGGGCTGGATCCACACAATTCATTTTACAAAATGCGTCAATAAAGGGGCGTTGCTCAGTTATCCTAAACAACCCGCGGTGTTTTTTTTAAATCGGACCTGGTTCAAAAGGATTTTAAAATTAGAAAAATCAGTTCACAGTAGCTCTATTCGCGGGTCTAATCCAAAGGGGATTTTTTAAAGCATCTTCACTATCATCCCCTTTCTCATCTCCACAGATTGTGAAAAATCGTCCTAGATTTTTGGGGGGTGCATGCCCTTTTGTCATGGTTAACTCGTTTTCGTGATTTAGGGAGTGTTGGAGAGCTGAAATGAGCGGGGGGAGAGGGGGGGGGGTGGGAAGTGACAAAAAACTGTGTAAAAAAAAGGGGTCGCAACCCCCAAAAAAACAAAACAAAAAAACCCTCAACCAAAAAAACTGGAAGCAAGGAAAAAAAGGGGAAATTCGTCAAATAATCGTTTAAAATAGAAAAATTTGGGAAAAAAAAAAAAAAAAAGTCCGACAGTTGCATCACTCACATTTTTGCCCCCTGCATGGCGTTTGTATGGTCCTCCTACAATCTACCCCCCCAGTCGCTGCAAGTACGTCCCCAAACCCCTCTTGTCTCAGCCACCAGAAAATCCGCCCCAATATTTTTCTCCCTGGGTTACTTGGTGTTTTTTTCCCCTCCATTTTCCTGAGTGCCAGGTGCTCAAAACCCCTTTCCTCAGGAAATGTCCTCTAAAATTTATTGTCTTTCCCTAATCTTCTTCTTTTTAATGATCTTCTTGTGTCGCCCCATCAAGACAGCAGCTGTGCAAGGGAAACACATTTTCCCCCTGGTCGCTTCACCTTTCCAGCCCGACCCAAACAGCAGGTACCTGAAAAAACGGGCATGAGGTTTTCCACAAGGAAACAGATTCTCTGGGCGTTCAGTTTTTTCAGGATCGTTTGTGACAGCCCATCACGGGCGCTGGTTGAACTTTTCATAACTGAGAACGGGCTTGTCCAGACAGATTAATGATGTACGAACCAAGAATTACAACGCTTACTTTTTCCATGACAGTGGCAATTCTGAGTCAGTCAGCCATAATCTTTTTCTCCGCACATCCCACACGGCACACCACTTTCAAACCACACACACATCATCCCAACACAATACTTTTAAAACACACCATACCACACAACATTCACCCCCAACACACACACCACACACCAACACACACACACACACGACATTCACACCCCCAAACACCCCTATTTTTCTGTCATTTATCTACATCTACTCTCTTTGTTTCTCCTCTCTTCCTCTCAACTTTTCCATTCTTTTTTGTTTCTCTCTCTCTCCTTTTCTCTCTACTCTCCCCCCTCTTTTCCTGTCTCTATTTCTTATCTTTTTCTCCCCTTACTTACACCCACACATCTCCCCCACCCCTCCACTTCTCTCTCCTCTCTCTCTTATTCTTTTCTCCCTGTTTCTCTTTCTCATCACACACACACACACATGCACACACAACACTCACACACACAACTACCCCATTAACAAAACCCCCACACAACACAACACAAGATAACAAAAACACAACAACAACCCCCACACAAAGAACACACAACCGGCTTTAAGTAGAACTAGTGGAAAGCTTTCCATTAAAAGTAGGATGCCACACTTGTTTTGACAGAATTAGCCGTGCCCCCGAATTCGTTTGACAGCCGTACACCCTCCCGTCAATACTGCTGGTTGAGGGACAGGGCCAGAGGAAAAAGGCTTACAGCAGGGTTTTCAATGTCCCCGGGGACCTAGACCCCCGGCCGGGGGCCGGGTGACGAACAACAAAACCCTGCCCCCAGGAATCCAGCAAAAAACGCAGTAACGAATGTCCGGGGGCGTCACGCTTTTTTTTTGGGGGTGTGCGCCACACTATCCACGTTTCCCGGGTGCGGTCTATCCGTGTGTTTCCCCCACCCGGTTCCCGGGGGGCGGGACCCAGGTAAATCCCCCCAGTTGAAGAAAACCTGACCCACCAGAGAGAAGGGGAAACAGAGCAAGTAAATCTGGACACCCAGGATCGGCGGAAGGTTTTGGTGAAGCAGACCCTGGTTTTTGGGGTCAAAAACCCAGCGAGTCTTTCATGGCGGCCCCGGGAGGCGAAAGGCATCCAGGACCCAGATGAGGGCCCGGGGAACGGGCTGGTGTTCCGAGAGATTATGCGGTGGCGTTATGTGGCACACCCCCATGTGGGTCAAAAGAGATGGCTTTAGGGGTTGAGAAAAGGAAAACGGAGTAGCAGGTCAGGCCCATGTGCCTGTGACGAGCGTGACTAGGTCCACCACAGGGTACCTACCCCACAAACCCGCCACCAGCATGGGGGAAGTAGTAGAGCGGGTAAATAGAGGTTTGGACCACCCTTGGGCCCTGTCACGGGGACGTGAGGAGGTGGGCCCGAAGGTCTGATCCGTTGAGGGCGTCAGGATCAACGTGCCCATGATACCGGAGGGACGTCAGGGTGGCAGGGGCCGAACAACACCCGGGGACCACGTGGGCATCTCCTCTCCCCGGAAGTTCCCATTTCCTCGTCTTTTGTCCGGTTATTGTCTTTGAGTAGTGTGTCCGTTTGGCCCCCAGTGTCCTGTCCGTCCCGTCCTGTCCTGTCCTGTTCGTTCTGTTTGTTCTGTCTTGTCCCGTTTTGTTCTGTTCTGTCCCGTCCTGTTCTGTTTTGTTCTTTCTTGTCCTGTCCTGTTTGTTTGTTTTTTTCGTTTGTTCTTTTTCGTTCTGTTCTGTTCTGTTTGTTCTGTCCTGTTCTGTTATATTGTCCTCGTCTTGTCTGGTTAACTGGTCTTTGACGGCCCTCATTGTTGTTCATGTTTACCTCCCTGTCTTCTACTTTTTTAGCTGTTTGTTGGACGTGAATTGTCCTTTAAAAGGACCTTACTTACCAAAATACTGAGCCTTTGGAAGTAGAGAGCCCAAGTTTCTATGACTATTGATGCTTTCCCTAGTTATATCTTTCTTGTTCTTCTTTAACTGCCGATCGCTTTTTTTTTACTTTCTGTTAAAAAAAAGTATGACAAGAGCTATTCGTCTTTTTTAAAATTAAAATTCAATGTTCTTTAATGTTTGACCATATTTCCCATTCGTTTGTATCTTTAAAAATTTTTTGATTTCTAGACATTGTTTTTGCTTTTTAAATTTTACCTTCTGCATTTACTGCAATTTTTTCCACTTTCCAAAACTTTACGTTCCTTTGATTTTCAGTCACTGATTTTTTTTATTTTTTTATTTTCGCAAAAATTTCCCGTCTTTGTTCTATTGTTTTGTGTGTAACTAATATCCTCTTTCAAATAGTTTATCAATAAACGTTGCTTATGTCTGGTCAAATCAACGTTTTACTTTTTAAAATTTTAATCATCTTTCTCTAGTTGTACACTTTTGGATTTTTCCCCCCCCCCAAAGGGGCTCGTTGCCTTCTACTATAAAAACGAAAACAAGTTTCAAAACTGAACTTGTTCGAAATAAATTTCCTGCAATACTTACAAACATTGTTTTTTGGGGGTTTTGTATTTTTGGCAGTGGACACGGAGGGTTTTGTTTTCATGAAACAATTTTTCTTCTTTAATACAAATCGATGCTAATTTTCTTGTAATCACATTTTTTCAAAGGACAAAAATTTTGTGTACTATATAAATTTAAAAAGTTGAATCAATTTTTCTTTATTAAAACCATAACGAAAACAAAAACCCTTTTTAGAAAATTGAAGGATACACAGACGAGGTCTTTACGCTTTTTTTGGGCCCTAAAATAAAGCATTATGCCTGGTAAGAAAAATAACCTTGAAATTTTTTTTATACATACAGCATAACGATAAATAAGCTTTCAAATGTTTAGAAGAAACCCGAGATAAAAACTGGGTGTTACTATCCAAATGAATTTTCTTTTTAAACACTAGATAATAACAATTCCACTAGGCAAAGAATTTTTTTTTTCGATGTTTAAAAATAAACTCCCCCCAAAAAACTGCCCAGCCTGTTTTCTCAAACTTTCAAATGCCAGAATGTAATGTTTGTGAAAAGTGCAACCCCTAGATGAACAGTTAAAATGGTGTCTTTCGAATGTCATTTTTGTTGCAATAGTATTGTCAACGGAATGCAAACTGATCAAATCCATGTTTTAAGGTCAATATTCGTTTCCACATTGGTAGGGAATGGCTCAGCGTCACCAGATGGGGAACCTTCCTGAAAAAAAATACATGTACAAAAAGAAGCAATATCGCTGCCTTCCCCCTTTTTCACCCGCACCTATCGACCAGTCCAAAAAATTAACCTTTTGATCCCTGTTTGATCGCCGCTTCCTACAGAAAGGGTGAATAGATCGAAAGAGTCCAAGCGTTAAGTTTTGTTGCATATTGAGATGCGAATGCGAGGACAGGGTGCAGAGTAAAAGGTTTTAACTGTTGATTGTCCCCTAAAGAAGTCATTCTAATCAATAAATAGGGTTGTTTTTGTATTGCGGCCATTATGCAAACTCATTTAGACTCACTACCAATACACAGTAAATGACAAGAGTTGATACAAACAAAAGGGAAATGATATCAACAACCACACACACACACCCACGCACGCACGCACGCACGCACACACACAACGCCACACAACATACCACCACACCACACACACACACAACAACCCACACGCACGCACACCAACACACACCACACAACACAACCCAAAACCCACAAGAATAATAAATAAATAACTTTTCCAAGTTAGTTTTGGGAAAATTTTTAATTACAATTCTAACCCCCGTACATTAACCTTACATAAAACATAAAAACATAAATGATTACAAGATGCCATATCACCAGAAATTAAAGTGAAAGGCAACCCCAGTCCCCCCCGTGGTTAGTGTTGACGCAACAGACTACCGACGGGGAAGGGCTGTGGGTTCGAATCCCCATCAGTCCTTCAAAAATATTCTGGGATTTTTCGGCTCAAACCCGGCCCCTACCACGTTGGGGTGTGCTATGGGTTTTGGGGAAGACTGGGCCACACAGGAACTATCCACTTCAAGGGAAATGTCATTGACGGGGTTGCCAAATCTTTTTGACCGCCACCCCAGGTGTCTGTTTTCCTCGGGCCTGGTTGACGCCAGGATAATTATAAAAAGTAAGCGTTTGGTAAAACCCCGTAACGCGATTTTTATCCTGAGGAACTCCATAGCATCATGATTTTTTCCCCCCCGACTCATCTCATCATCCATTGTAAAAACAAAAACTGTGCCCCCTTCTGGGCCATTAAGGTGCCCCAAAAATTTTTTACGAAAAAAAAAAAGGGTGAGCGCAAAGGTAAATTCCCTAGGTGCGATGATCACCAAAAAAAAAGTGAAAGTGCAATTTTGGTGGATAACGAATGTCAGTGTTGGATGACTGCACCAAACAATTTTTAAGATGATTTCGAGACACAAGTAGAGGGTACAAAAATCCCCGTTCACTTACAGTCATACCCTCTCCCGAAAACAAACGGACAAATGGGCGTGACAAACAAATGGAAACAAACAGAATGACAAACAAAAAATCGTGTTAAAAATTTTGACAAACAAAGCAATAACAACGGAATATTACAACCTTCCCAACCAACAGAAAAAACTTTAAAAAAATGTTATATTCTCTAAAAATTTTTTAGCCTTTTTTTTGTGTATTTTGTCGTTCCTATCACTGCAAACGAAAACATATTTTAAGAAAGAACTCTGAAGGACCAACCATAATGAAAGATGAAGTTGAGCACACTGAAAAAAATGAAACCAGGAAAATTTACCAGGACAGACAAAATTACTACAGAGATGGAAACCCTGGAGGAATTTGGTATAGAAAAAAAAAAACAATCCCCCTAGGTGAAATTTTCGACACTGGAAAAAAAACCCCAAAGAAAAGTCAAAACAAATTTTCATTGCACTTCCAAAAAAGAAGGGACATAGAATCGAACTCCATGCCAATCTTTTTGAGTCATGTAACAAAATTTATTAAAAAATATTCTGATGAAAAAGGAATAGAATCAAAAAAAGAAAAAACAGAAGAACAGTGTGGGTTTTTTGGATGGGAAAGGGGGGGAAATATTAATGCCAAAATACTTTGAAATACCACAGAGAGGCAATCGAGATGAATAGGATTTTTATTAAGCTTTGTTATTTTTACAAAGGCTTTCAATCGGGGAGACATGAAGACTTGTCAACCAAATGAAGAGACTCAATGTTAATGGAAAAGATTCGAATAATCAGAAATATGTACTGGAAGAAAAAGCGCATAAGAATAGAAAACGTAAATCTTTCCAAAACATCAAAAAAGGGGGTAGACAGGGTTGTGTTTTTTTTCACCAGATCTGTTTTCACTTTCAGCGAAAACACATGAGAAACCTAGAAGATACCCTGGGTTTTAAAAGGTTGGAGGAAAAATGATAAAAAACCCTTCGAACGCAGATGACACCGTGGATTGCAGAAAATGAAAGGGACCTACAAAACCCGTGAAAAAAATAGAAATAGAAAGCAAAAGGTAAGGGGTTGGAAGTAAAAGCAGGAAGCTGAAAGTCTGGAATCAGTAAAAAAACATTAAATCCCCTCATGCAAAAAAAACAACAAAAGGGACAACCTTGACACAGGTTTTATAATTTAAATACCCGGGGAACGATGTTTCATCAAGGCAGATGTCTCAGAATGCCACGAATTGGCCCCAAACCAAACAGCATTTAAGAAGATGAAAATCATTCTTACCAACAAACCTATCAATTAACATCAGGGGAAAAGAGTTCTTGAAAGTTTATAGAACCCAAACGTTGTACGGGGTAGAGTGGGGCAGTCACAAGCAAAGCCAGAACAAAATTTAGGCAGCCGAATGTGGTTTCTAAGAAAAACGTACCAATAGGTCATTGATAAAGAAAAGAAATTAGGAAATTACAGGCAACATTTATAGGCCATTTTATGAGGAAAGGGGATTTGGAGCCCCCTTGGTCACAAGGGAAACTGGAGGGAAAGAGAGCACAAAGAAGACACGGGAAAAAAATACTAGACGGACTTGCAGAGTGGCTAAAGACGGGAGGGGGGAAGGATGCTTGAGGCAATTTGAGATAGAGACAGATGGAAGTCCATGATCGCCAACCCCATGCGGCAGGGCACCTGATGAGGGATGTGATCACTGCAATCATCTTGTCTTATTTGCTGTTTTTTTTTTTTTTAAAATGATTTGTTTTTATGCCAAAGTGTTCTCGCACATAAAATTTGTTTTGAAAGTTACTTGATTTTATTCAAAATGAATCTCGCACTCGCCCGTTCCATAAACCCTCTGCAAGTCTGCCACGATGATTTGAAATTTTCTTGAGCCGCGATACACTACATTTTGGAAAATTGTTTGTTTTTTTTTTGTAAGAAAAGGGCGGAAAAGGGGGGAGGATTTTACGTAACACTGACCCGGAGCTGTTTGGGAAAATTGAAATGGGCAGCCAAGTTACCAGTTTTTGATATTGTGCGGGTTTAAAACCAAAAACAAACCCTGTCCATGCCTGTCAACTAAGCCACCCAACCTCTATCAAATGAAGGTTATCTTTTTTTTCTTTTTACGTTTTGACTTTCTTACGAATTTTTTTCTTTTTTATTCAACTTCAAATGTAAACATAGTGTAGTATAGATCAAACGGAACCCCAACTTTTTAACAAGTAAAGCATACAAAAAACAAAAGCCTACTTTTTTAAAAAATGTGATTTATAGAACAAAGGGAAGCCTACCTTAATTACGTGTATGCAACAAAAAAAACAAAACCCTCTGTTAACATTTTGCGTATGCACAGAACAAAACAAAAGCCTACTTTTTAACATATTGTATGACGAAGAAAGGGAAAGCCTTTTTTAAAAAAATATATATATAAATATTAAATTTTGTGTTTGTGTGTGTGGTTTTGGTGTGTGTGTGTGTGTTTGTTTTGTGGTGTTTTTGTGTGTTTTGGTGTGCATAGAAAAAACGAAACCCTACCTTTTTAAATTGTGTATGTATAGAAAAACGGAAGCCTGTTTTAACATATGTGAATGAAAGACAAAGGGAAGCCTCTGTTAACATTGTGAATGCTAAAACAAAGGGAAGCAAAACTGTTAATTTGTGAATGCTAAGACAAAACGGAAGCCTCTGTTAACATATGTAAAATGCATAAAACAAACGGAACCCTACTGTTAAATTTGTAAAATGCAAAAAGACAAAGGGAACCCCTATGTTAACATTGTAATGCATAAAACAAACGGAAGCCTATGTTAACTAAGCGAAAGCATAGAAAAAAAGGAAGCTACTGTTAACTAAGGTTGCATAGAAAAAAAAGGGGAAACCTACTGTTAACATAAATTATTGTATCACAGAGCAAACGGAAGCCCACGTTAAATACACATTGTCGCGTATAAAAGGAAAGTGGATTATTTTTATCCTTCAAAAAATTGACGTTAAAGGGTTTTCAGCTGCGGCACTTTGTTTAAATTCTCAGCGAAAAAGGGATAGAGTTTATGGAAGGCCACGCCCTAACCCCAAGGGGGGAACATGATGATTTTACTCGAACTCAACAGTTTTCTAACACTGGGCGTGTTTTCGGGGTAATAGCTTTATGTGTTTAAACTGCTTACGAATTCGAAAAACCCAGTATTCTTTTTAGAAAGTTTTTGATTCTCTTTAAATAAAAAAAAAAGGTGCAACCCCAAAAAGAAGTGAAATTATGATTAAAGAAAACGTTTTTTTTTTAACTTTTTTTAAACGGGACTTTGTGTTTTTACAGCTCCATACGAGCAAAAAACCCCGGGTTTTCCCAGGAATTCAGAATGCAGTGGAGGGATTCATTATTTGCATATCGTAAATATTTCCGGGGGTAAAGAATACGATGAGGTTGCGAATTCCTTTTTACGCCCCCAAACCAAACACACAAAACCACAAAACACAACACACAACACACACACACACACACCACACACACACACCACACACACATAACAGCCACACACCAAAACACAACACACACACATCAATGACACACACATCCACACGCACGTACGCACACACACACATATATCCCGATACATAATATAACTGTATAATTTTTTTTTTTGTGTTAATATCTACGATGAGGTCGCAAATTCCTTTTTTATATATTTTAAAAATTTTTTTGGAAAAATAAAACGATCCGGTCCAATTCCAAAAAACAACTGGTCAAAGAGGGTCCTGGGGGTTTTCCCCCATTCAGTGTATGTTCCGTCGCAATTTCCTTTTTCTTTGCTGCACGCAAAAGTTTTTGAAAAAAAGATTTTTTTGCCCCGTTATCTTTTTTTTTATTTTTTTTTCTCTTTGTAATATCTTTTTCCAAAAATTTTCATCATTCTTTTCTTTTCTCTCGTTTACTTTTTTTTCTTTTGTTTTTATTTCTTTTATCTTTTTTTAAATTTCCCCCTTTCCCGAATTATTCTTTTTTTTTCAGGGATTATTTTTTTTCATTTCTTTCTTCTTCTTTGTAATCTCTTTTTCTCAAACTTTTTATTTACTTCTTCTGTTTTCTTTCTTTTTTACTTCTTTTTTTCATTTTTTTTTTAAAATTTTTTCTTGTGTTCTCCATTTTTGGATTATTCTTTTTTATTTCAGCGTTTACTTTTTTTTTCATTCCCTTTTTGCTTTTTGTAAATTTTTTTTTTCAAACTTTCATATTCTTGTATTTTCTTTCTTTTTTACTTTCTTTTTTTATTTATTTATTTTTTTTCTTGTGTTCTCCATTTCTGGATTTTCTTTTTTATTTCAGGATTTCTTTTTTTTTTTTTTCCCTTTTTTTTTTCTGTTATCTCATTTTTTAAAGTTTTCATCCTTCTTCTTTTTCTTTTCTTTCTTTTGACATTTTTTTTCTTCTTTCCATTTTCTTTTTTTTTTTATATTTCTCCTTTTTGGATTATTCTTTTGTTATCATGTTTCGCTTCCTTCTTCATTTATTTATTATTCATTCATTATTCCTCATTTATTCATTTGTTGTTCGTTCTGACATTCGTTTGTTGGGTTTGTTGGGTTTGTTTGGTTCGTTTGTTCGTTTGTTCATTCATTCATTCTTTTTCCCACCCTTGTTTTTGGGGAGTTATTTTTAAATTTTTGGTGGGTCTGTGTTTTTGGAATTTCTTTTCGCTCTCAAAGAGATTTTTTCTTCTTAAATGAGATGGAAATCATTTCGCTCTTTTTGAATCGTCGGCCCTTCTTGAGCAATCGATAAGGGCCCCCCGGTGTGTGTGTTGTTGTGTTTTTTGTTTGTGTGTGTGTTTGTGTGTGTGTGGTGTGTGTTGTGTGTGTGTGTGTGTGGGTGAGTGTGCGCGTGATGTGGTGTGTGTGTGTGTATTTTAGTGGTGATTGGGGGTTGTGTGTGTGTTTGTGTTTGTGTTTGTGTTTTTGTTTTTGTTTGTGTTTTGGGGTGTGTGTGTGTGTGGGTGTGTGGTGTGTGTGGTTTGTGTTGTGTGTAGTGAGTGAGGTGTGTGTTTTGTGTGAGTGCTTACGGGCCGGGGGGGGATGTGTGGTTTGCAGTCATTTGTGTGTGTTTTTGTGGGGCGTGTGGTGATGTGTGTGTGTGTATGCGGCATGCGTGTGTGTTGTCCATGTGGCGTGCGGCGTGCGCGCGTACGTGTGTTTTTTGGGGGTGGTGTGTATCTGTCTGTCTGTCTGTCTGTTGTCGTCGTCTGTAACATGTATGCTTGTTTTGTTTCAGTTTCGATTTCTTAAGAAAACCCTTTCCCGCGCTAAAAAGGGAAATTTCCCTTGCCTCACCCCCCAGATGCCCTGTAAGTCAAAAGATATTCATTAATTAATCCCTTTAACCTGCACCAAACCCACCCGTGGGAAACCCTGGTGAGATTTGCGTTACACTGCAGGTACCCTTGGTTTGTCGGAAAGGGGCCCGCAGCCTGGTGCCTGTAATTTACCCGTGAATTAGAGGGGGGGGATTTTTCGTACATAAAATATTGGTGCAAGTTTTGGTGTGTGGTGTGTTTTGTGTGTGTTGTGTGTGTGGGGTGTGGTTTGTGTGGCGTGTGTTGGTGCGTGTTGTGGCGTGTGTGTGTGTGTGTGTTTGTTTGTGTGTGCGTGTGTGTGTGTGGTGCGTGTGTGTGCATGCGTTTTTGTGTGTGGTGGTGTGTTCGTGTGTGTGTGTGTGGGGTTGTGTGTGTTGTGTGTGTTGTGCGTTGTGTGTGGTCGGTGTGTGTGTGTGTGTGGTGGTGTGTGGCGTGTTTTTGTGTGTGTGTGGTTGTGTGGGGGGTGTGTGTGTGTGTGTGTGGTTTTGGTGTGTGTGTGGTGGATACAGCGGAAGAAGAGGGGACGTACGACATTTGCCCAGCCCCCCTTGAAATAAAAAAGAAATCCGATAAGATTTAATTTTAAAAATTTGAAAATCTGAGCGATCGTTAAGGTGTGCAAGGGATTACCAGAAACCATAAAAGTTTCGCTGCCGGCATTATGAGGTGGGCCCATCTCACCGGTTAGTGGGTCTTTTGGTAGAAATTAAGAATTTTGTTACCCTCGCCCTGGTGTAGTGGTTTAAAGCAACGGACTTCCGACTAGAAAGGGTTTTGGGTTCGAATCCCATCAGCCCTTTAAAAAAACCCTTGTGGGTTTTTTTTACTCTAACCGGGTCCTACCCATGTTGGGGGCAAAAGGGGTCACTGGGAAACAAAACCACACAGTCGGTTTCATCCCCCTTTTTCCCCTCAAAAAATTACCTTCCACTGTAAAAAAGAGGGACAGGTTCTGTTCCACTGGCGGACAGTAGGGCTGTATTCAAGCCGAACACAAGCTTGGTCACTTCCATCCTGATCCCCACGTCCTCCTGTCAACTTTGGTCAGAGGGCCAGACCTGGGGCGCCCTTCCCGCAAACCTGAATACCATGTAATATGACGCTATGTTTAAAACGTCGTCTGGGTCAGACGAGTTGGGTAGAGTTTGTGCTTTAACCTCTATAGCAGCGGCAGTAAAATGGAGAAGGGCGACGACCCCCCTTCACCCCCAATATGACCTACCGTTCCCCAAAAGGAAGAAGAAAAGTAGAAGAAGAAGAAGAAAAGAAGAAGAAAAGAAGAAGAAGAAGAAGAAGAAGAAGAAAAGAAAAGAAAAGAAGAAAAAGAAGAAGAAAAGAAGAAGAAGAAAGAAGAAGAAGAAGAAAGAGAAGAAGAAGAAAATGGAGAGGAGAAAAAGAAGAAGAAGAAGAAGAAGAAGAAGAAAAAGAAGAAGAAGAAAAACAAGAACAAAGAACAAGAACAAGAACAAAACAAGAACAAGAAAAAAAAAAACAAAAAGGAAAAGAGGAGGAGAAGAAAAAAAAAAGAAAAAGAAGAAGAAGAGGGGGGGAGGGGAAGGGACGAAGAACAACAACAACAAAAAACAACATTAAAAAAAACGAAACTTCAACGACAACATCAAAAACATCAAAACCCCCAACAACAACAGAAAAAAACAAAAATTTTGCAAAAAAACCCAACAACAAGGCCCCCGTCTTTGGGGGAACAATCCTTTAACAAGCAGGAACTCAGAATTGGGCATAGAAAATTTTTCGCCATAAGAATCTAAAATGCACTACAAGACCAATTTGGTTGTCATAAAAGACATACATTTATGATTTCAAATTAATGTTTTCAGTTTCACGTTGTATCATTCTTAAAACACATTGTCATCATCGTCGTTGTCTCGTCATCATCATCATTGTCCCCTGTCATTATTGTCATAACACTACCACCACCATTTCCACCCCGCCACATCACGTCATCAAATTTTCATCGTCGTGTCGCATTATCATCTTTATTGTTTCCACCCCCCACCACCGTTACCCCCTGGCCTCATCATCTTTGTCATTCTTTTTTCTTCTTCGTTGT
>JAPXFY010006341.1:5000-7500 GCA_030674185.1 Monoplex corrugatus | reverse complement strand
TGCACTGTATGTACGTACAATATCCTGTCCTTTGTGCATCATGCACTATATGTACGTACAATATCCTGTCCTTTGTGCAGCGTGCACTGTATGTACGTACAAGATCCTGTCCTTTGTGCAGAGTGCATTCTATGTACGTGCAATATCCTGTCCTTTGTGCATCATGCACTGTATGTACGTACAATATCCTGTCCTTTGTGCAGAGTGCATTCTATGTACGTGCAATATCCTGTCCTTTGTGCATCATGCACTGTATGTACGTACAATATCCTGTCCTTTGTGCAGAGTGCATTCTATGCACGTACAATATCCTGTCCTTTGTGCAGAGTACATTCTATGCACGTACAATATCTTGTCCTTTGTCCATCATGCACTGTATGTACGTACAATATCCTGTCCTTTGTCCATCATGCACTGTATGTACGTACAATATCCTGTCCTTTGTGCAGAGTGCATTATATGCACGTACAATATCCTGTCCTTTGTGCAGAGTGCATTCTATGCACGTACAATATCCTGTCCTTTGTGCATCATGCACTGTATGTACGTACAATATCCTGTCCTTTGTGCATCATGCACTGTATGTACGTACAATATCCTGTCCTTTGTGCAGCGTGCACTGTATGTACGTACAATATCCTGTCCTTTGTGCATTATGCACTGTATGTACGTACAATATCCTGTCCTTTGTGCATCATGCACTGTATGTACGTACAATATCCTGTCCTTTGTGCATCATGCACTGTATGTACGTACAATATCCTGTCCTTTGTGCAGCGTGCACTGTATGTAGTACAATATCCTGTCCTTTGTTCAGCGTGCATTCTATGTACGTGCAGTATACTGTCCTTTGTGCAGCGTGCATTCTATGCACGTACAAGATCCTGTCCTTTGTGCAGCGTGCATTCTATGCACATACAATATCCCGTCCTTTGTGCAGCGTGCATTCTATGCACGTACAATATCCTGTCCTTTGTGCAGCGTGCATTCTATGCACATACAAGATACTGTCCTTTGTGCAGCGTGCATTCTATGCACATAGAAGATCCTGTCCTTTGTGCAGCGTGCATTCTATGCGCATAGAAGATCCTGTCCTTTGTGCAGCGTGCATTCTATGCACATACAAGATCCCGTCCTTTGTGCAGCGTACATTCTATGCAAGTTGTAGATCCCGTCCTTTGTGCAGCGTGCATTGTATACACGTACAAGGTCCCATCCTTTTTGCAGCATGCATTGTATACACGTACAAGGTCCCATCCTTTTTGCAGCATGCATTGTATACACGTACAAGGTCCCGTCCTTTGTGCAGCATGCATTGTATACACGTACAAGATCCCGTCCTTTGTGCAGCATGCATTGTATACACGTACAAGATCCCATCCTTTGTGCAGCATGCATTGTATACACGTACAAGATCCCGTCCTTTGTGCAGCGTGCATTGTATACACGTACAAGATCCCATCCTTTGTGCAGCATGCATTGTATACACGTACAAGGTCCCATCCTTTGTGCAGCATGCATTGTATACACGTACAAGGTCCCATCCTTTGTGCAGCATGCATTGTATACACGTACAAGGTCCCATCCTTTGTGCAGCATGCATTGTATACACGTACAAGGTCCCATCCTTTGTGCAGCATGCATTGTATACACGTACAAGATCCCGTCCTTTGTGCAGCGTGCATTGTATACACGTACAAGGTCCCATCCTTTGTGCAGCATGCATTGTATACACGTACAAGGTCCCATCCTTTGTGCAGCGTGCATTGTATACACGTACAAGATCCCGTCCTTTGTGCAGCATGCATTGTATACACGTACAAGGTCCCATCCTTTGTGCAGCATGCATTGTATACACGTACAAGGTCCCGTCCTTTGTGCAGCGTGCTCGTGATTTTTCTTACGAGAGTAACCTGCATTTTGTGGGGGGAAAATCCAATCCAATCCCAATCCAGTTATCACCACCAACACTGCAGACTGGTCGGTTGTTTGAATGGAGCAGTGGACTCAAAATCTGATATCTCGAGTTCAATCCTAGTCCACAACATTAGTTCAAGACCTGACCTGTTTGCTGTACGTCTTAATGTTTCCATTATTCTGATTATGTTAGCTTAGTGTGTTCTAGGTCCCTTCTCTCCTACCCCTTTCCCTGTTTCAAGACCTTACCAGTGCATAGAGTTTTGCGCAGGACCAGGGTGTTGGCCAACGATTACTGGCGGATTTGGATGGAGTGCATATGGAATCATCTGATGCAAAGATTTGAAAAAACTGTCAACTCCGAACATCACTAACAACAATCCAAGTAACCACCTACCTATCACAGTGGTAAAACACATTAACAGACGAAGAGCTGTGAGAAGATGCGTTTGCTGACAGGCCAGTAGTGTTTTCAGATGATGTCCACATTCTGCGGATCTGGCATTTCGATATGTTGGCTGTATGAGAACGGAAGGGTAACTGGTAGATGACGTTGTTTCCTGCTGATGGTATTCCCCTCAGT
>JAPXFY010006341.1:0-2500 GCA_030674185.1 Monoplex corrugatus | reverse complement strand
TCAAGAAACACAATTTAGATCCAAATGAACTGAAAAATTACCGGCCTATCTCTAATCTCTCTTTCTTGTCAAAACTCCTTGAAAAAGTCGTCCTCAACCAGCTGAACTCTCACCTGTCTGCCAACAATCTCCTCAATCCTTTCCAATCAGCCTACCGCCAGTGCCATAGCACTGAAACTGCCCTACTACACATTCTCAACAATCTCCTCCTTGCAACTGATACTGGCAAAGTCTCTCTCCTCACACTCCTTGATCTGTCTGCAGCCTTTGATACCATTGATCATGGTATTCTCCTTTCTAGACTTCATCATACTTTTGGCATCTCTGACATTGCTCTGTCTTGGTTCACTTCATACCTATCAAACAGAAAACAAACCGTTCTCATCAATGGCACTTACTCTCAACCTGCATACCTGACCTGTGGTGTTCCACAAGGATCTGTCCTTGGCCCTGTTCTTTTCACTCTTTACACCTCCCCCCTGTCCACCATCACCAACTCCCATTCTATAAAACACCACTTCTATGCTGATGACACCCAACTTCAAGACAGTGACTCACCTGATAATATACAGCGCCTGTTGACTCGCACCACTGAGTGTTACTCGGACATTAAGAACTGGATGACACACAATAGACTTCAGCTTAATGACGACAAAACAGAAGCTATCCTCATTGGCACCCGTCAGAAACTTTCTCAGCTGCCTCCTCTTTCTCTCCCATTATGTAACACATCAGTCCCAATTTCTGATTCAGCTAAAAACCTTGGTGTCTGCATTGACTCTACCCTCTCCATGAACAACTTTGTTTCTCAAACTGCCAGATCCTGCTACTATCATCTCCATCGTATAAAGCTGATCAGGAAGTATCTCTCTGTCGAAACAACTGCAAAACTCGTTCTCTCCTTCATAATGTCTCGCATTGACTATTGCAATTCACTCCTGTCTGGTCTTCCTGCCTCCACCATTCACATCCTACAGCGCATTCAAAACAATGCTGCACGCCTTGTACTCAAAAAGAAAAAAGCTGACCACATATCTCCTCTCCTGGCACAACTTCACTGGCTCCCTGTATCAAAGCGCATACAGTACAAACTAGACACCATGTGCTACAAAAGCCTCAATAACGCAGCCCCCGATTACCTGTCAAGCCTACTTGAGATCTATGTTCCCTCACGTACCCTCCGCTCTGCCTCTGATCCTCTGACTCTTCGCTTTCCACGCACTAAGCTCAATACCTATGGTCCACGAGCCTTCTCTGTTTCTGGTCCACTCTCCTGGAACAAACTTCCTCTCTCAGTCCGTCAGCAACCTACTTTTGTCTCCTTCAAGTCCGCTCTCAAAACTCACCTTTTCTCTCCTGCATAAAATCCTAACCTCACTCAACCCTCCCCTCTGCAGCCTGTCTCCGCTCGGAGGGAATCACATGGTTATAATATATAATTGTATGCTATGCTCTCTATAATTTTCCATTGCTTTTATTCTTGCTTTTATTGCTTTTATTCTTTCTCCCCATTTATAGCCATGCGTGTGTGTGTGTGTGTGTGTGTGTGTGTGTGTGTGTGTGTGTGTGTGTCTGTATGTGTGCGTGCGTGTGTGTGCGAGCGTGCGTGCCTGCGTGTGTGTCTGCTTCAGCGCTTAGATTTGATTTTATCAAGATTTTGCGCTATATAAATATTGTAATTATTATTATTATTATTATTACTCCAACTGTCTAAGATTGAATCTGCACTATAATTCTAAAACGACTAAAATCCAGCACACAGTTTGGCATGGAGGTAGAGAGAGCTGCTATCTTCACAATCTGCCAACATGAATTGACAAAATGCTAATCATCTCTAACTAACATTGTATACATGTACGTGTGCAGGCTCCCAGCCTACCTAAGTGTGAATGGGTTTCTGACTGTCTTTAATGTTAGAGAAGGTAAGAAGCAACTGAGTTGTGGGAATCATACTAAGAAAATTGACCTGAGAGTACTGAGGTCTCTACCATCTCACTCCCCACACAGCCTGGATTAGGATTATGGGGTAATCTTGTAGAATAGAATACGAAAATAATTGGAGCTAATTTCACGCACTTATACGGGTGTTTTCGGTTCTGCTCGATGTAAAGAGATGTAAGACACCCTTACCTACTCACTTTGACCAGTCCTTCCCCACAAACATGCACAAAATATCCCTGAATGACTGGCGACCACAGCTCCAGCAGTCACCTGCTCGCCATTTTGGTTGCACAACGTCATCACTAGTGGGGAGTTGTTGTCTATAAATATGGCGTGCAGGTGACTGCTGGAGCTGTGGTCGCCAGTCATTCAGGGATATTTTGTGCATGTTTGTGGGGAAGGACTGGTCAAAGTGAGTAGGTAAGGGTGTCTTACGTCTCTTTACATCGAGCAGAACCGAAAACACCCGTATAAGTGCGTGAAATTAGCTCCAATTATTTTCGTATTCTATTCTACAAGATTACCGGATTATGGGACTGTCTTAACCTTGTATTCAGTA
>JAPXFY010006340.1:0-12938 GCA_030674185.1 Monoplex corrugatus | reverse complement strand
GTCCGTCAGCAACCTACTTTTGTCTCCTTCAAGTCCGCTCTCAAAACTCACCTTTTCTCCTCCGCATAAAATCCTAACCTCACTCAACCTCCCCCCCCCCCCCTCTGCAGCCTGTCTCCGCTCGGAGGGGAATCACATGGTTATAATATATAATTGTATATGCTATGCTCTCTATAATTTTCCATTGCTTTTATTCTTGCTTTTATTGCTTTTATTCTTTCTCCCCATTTATAGCCATACGTGTGTGTGTGTGTGTGTGTGTGTGTGCGTGCGTGTGTGTGCATGCGTGCGTGCGTGCGTGTATGTCTGCTTCAGCGCTTAGATTTGATTTTATCAAGATTTTGCGCTATATAAATATTGTAATTATTATTATTATTATTATTACAAGTCAACCAACCAACAAATCACCCAACCACGCACTTACCAACCCACAAAAACAAACAAACAAATTCCACACACAAGCGTACCCAAATTTACCACACGCCCAGCCAAAAACAATAAGGAACTAGAACTTGTATACGATCATACAGCTCAAAGTAAAGTTTGAAAAACTTCGTCTGCTTTCCAATGTGTTGTGGTAGAACCGACCAAAAACCAAACCCACCCATCAATAAACCAATAAATAGCCACCCACCCATCAATCGATCAACCAACCACTCAATCAACCATCCATCCATCCATCCATCCATCCATTCATCCAACCAACCAACCAACCAACCAACCAACCAACCCCACCCATCAACAAACCAACCACACCAACCCAAGCCATCCCAACCCAACCCAACCCAACCCAACCGATTAATCAGAAAGACTTGAACGAACGAATGAATCAACCAAGCCACCAGTCAACCGACCAAAAACAGCCAGCTGGTAACACCAACCTGTATAGAATTGAAGAACATCTCAAAGTACAGCTTGACCAGTTCAGTCCGTTCATCTACGTCCCGGGGCAAGAACAAAAACACAATGTAATGGACACCGAACAGCGGAATCAGCACCAGGGTGGACTTGGCCAATTTTCTGAAACAATGTAACAAATCGAGTCGTATCGTATTTAGTGCCGTTTAGTGTCCAGTTGTGTTGTGTCGCGTAATGTCCTATTCTTCAAAATGTCTTGTTATGCCAGTTTTCTGAAACAACGTATCAAATCGTGTGGCATTGTGTTAATTTAAGTGTCATTAAGTGATTTGTTGTGTTTTGTCGTGTCATGTTCTTCAGTGTATTGTCGTGTCAGTTTTCAGGAACAGCATGTTGAATCGTGTTTCATCGTATTTTAATCGTTTAGTGTTGTGTTGTTTTGGGTTGGGTTGTATTGTGTTGTGTCATCCAATATCCTGTCGTGCCAGTTTTCTGAAGCAACATAGCGAATTGTATCGTATCGTGTTTTGACATTTAGTGCCTTGTTGTGTTGTGTCTTGTTGTGACATGTCTTGTCTTCTTGTTTAGAGTCGTGTCGTGACGAATCGTATTGTAGTATCATATTGTGCCAGGCTGGATTTTTGCGTCTTCTTGTATCGAGCCTATCGTATCGTATCGTATCGTATCGCATCGTTTCATGCCGTGTCGAGTACGGTGTGGAGTCGAGTCATGATCATTTCGTGATGGTACGGTGTCGTGTTTTATCGTACTCGTATTCTGTCGTACGGCATCCTATCGTATCGTTATGTATTGTATCATCGTCGTGGTATGTCAAATCGTATGATATATATATATATATATACATATACATACATATTATTATATATATGTATATATATATTACATATATATGTATGCATATATATGCATATTATCGTATCGTATCACATTGTATGACATCGTATCGTATCGTTTTGTGCATATTGTCGTATCGCATCGGATTGTATTGTATCGTATCGTATCATAATGTATCGTATTGGGTTGTATGGTATTGTATTGTATCCTGTTGTATTCAGTCAAACTTTATAGTATCGTATCATACATATCCGATTGTTTTGCATCGTACTGTTTGACACTGAATCATGTTGTTGTACATTTGGTATCGTGTTTTATCCCATCGTTTTCTATACAACGACATTTTATTGTGCTGCTTCGTATCATTCTCACCACTGATAAAGCATTATATCTGGCTTGGAGTCAGCTAAATTTCGTGTAATTTCTTTACCGTGCACTCTGTTGTTGTGTCCTTATCTGTGTTGTGTTATTTTATGTTGTCGTGACGTATCATTGTTTGACCGTTATGCTCTGGTGTTGTTGTCGTTGCTGCTTTTCTTCTTCTTCTTCTTCTTCCTTTCTTTTCCTGTTCTTGTCTTCGTGTGTTCTTTTTTTTGTTTATATTATTGTGCTGTATAACACTATGTTGTTTTGTCGTGTCGAGTTGGTTTGGTTTCTATTCATTCGCTTGTTGTGTGCGTCGTGTTGTCTGTTGTTTTGTTTTGGTTATTGTGTTGTGATGTTTTGCGTTACGCCTCATCAGTCAGTCAGTCAGTCAGTCAGTCAGTCAGTTAGTCAGTCAGTCAGTCAGTCAGTCAGTCAATCAATCAATCAATCAATCAATCAATTAATCGATTACACATGGTGTACGCAAGTGCATAAATACACAATGATACGTATATTCACGTACATGTACCTACATGCATGCATGCGTACATGCGTATACATACATGCATAGATAGATAGATAGATAGATAGATAGATAGATAGATAGATAGAAGATAGATAGATAGATAGAAGATAGATAGATAGATAGATAGATAGATAGATAGATAGATAGATAGATAGATAGAAGATAGATAGATAGATAAATAGATAGGTAGATAGATAGATAGATAGATAGATAGATAGATAGATAGATAGATAGATAGAAGATAGATAGATAGATAAATAGATAGGTAGATAGATAGATAGACAGATAGATGGATAGACAGACAGATAGATAGATAGATAGGCCCCTACATGCATAGATAGATAGATAAATAGCTACATGGATAGATAGATAGATACATACATACATACATACATACATACATACATACATACATACATACATACTTACATACATACACACATACATGCATGCATGCATGCACACATACACACATACATACATACATGCAAGCATGCACACATACACACATACATATACATACGTGCATCAATATACAGACATATACACAGATACACATATGCATAAACATATACGTATATACAATGAAAACCATATAATATAAACCAGATAAACAAGTAACCCTCATACTCATACATCTTATAAAGAAACAACCCCCCCCCCCCCTCCGAAAGTACAGGATTTTGTCAAAAGTCAAATACGCAATAACCCGAGTGGAAACTGATTGATTACCAGTGAAGCACTCTATCTTCATGTTGTGATAGGTATGTTGGAAAAACAATAACAGCACCCAAATAACAACAAACAAACAAACAAACTAAAACAGTAGGAACAACAAACAAACAAACTACAACAATAATAATAACAATAATAACAGCAAGAAGAAGAAGAAGAACACCAAGAACAAGAACCAGAACAACAACAGCAAAAACAACAAACTATAACAATAGTAACAACAAGAAGAACAACAACAGCAACAACAACAACAACAACAACAACAACAACAACAGCAACAACAACAACAACAACAGCAACAACTACAACAACAACAACAACGTTTTGAGACCATCGCTGTATCAGAAAACATTGAAAAAATAAAATCATAAACACTACAGTACGCTCGTTTAAATACATTCATCATTTTTATGCCATAGATAATATCAACAAATACAGAAGCATTGAAATCATAAACATAGATGCTAGCACATGCACACGCACGCACACACACACGCTCGTACACACACGCGTGCTTGCTTGCTTGCACACACACACACAACAACAACAACAACACACACACACACACACACACACACACACACACACACACACACACACACACACACACACACACACACACACACACACACACAATCTCACTCAATCTTAGTCTGTCACATACAAATATAAAAGAAAAGGAAGGAAAGACGACAAGAAGAGAAGATGAAAAAAATATTAAAAAATGGACAAAGACCATAAGAAAGAAAGAAAGAAAGAAAGAAAGAAAGAAAGAAAGAAAGAACAGAGATAAAAAAAAGGCTTGATATCATAAGTCTAAATAAAAAGCCATACAAATCCACTGGCACAAAAAGCACAAACGCATAAGCAATGTGTATTGAGTCATCGCACAAAATATCACTCACTGACAACATCTAGAGTTGAAAATATCATACATAACATAGTTATTAAGAATATAGTAACTAAACACTACACTAACATTTACCAATACTACTATCGTCATCACCACCATCATCAGCGTCAGAAATGCCTGCCATAGTCTGATGGACCACAGACAACATGATACCAAAAACAACAGCTCAGCATCAGCAGCATCAACATCAGCAGCGAACATCAGCAAGAATCAACCGCGGAGTAATACAAGCCCACGAATATTAAAGATACCTCATGACATGTTATGCCATTTTCTGACAGCGAAAAGCATATTATTTGCAGAAATTCAGCCAAGGAGCGAGACAAACTCATGAATTTTTAAAGATACCTCACGGAATATGTTACATTCTCTCACAGCGAAAAGCGTATCATTTTGCAGAAAACCAGCAAGCGTGATTATTGTTATGGGAGGGAAATATATGCATACGAGTAGACTGGATTGGAGTAAGGTAAAGCGTAATTATGCTTGGATATATTATCATGTAGAGAGAGAGATAACCGACAGCCACACTTGTCATTACTCAAGGAAACCTTATGCGAAGCATAAATAGAAGTAAGCACGGAATATGCCACAGAGGGACGACAACAACATTTATTACTATCAGGCAGAGAATACAAAACACCGGTGGACGACAGCCAAAATCGTTATCAAACAGTGAAATTACAAAAAGGGACGATAACTGTATTACAATTACTGCACGGGAAATTATACAGAGGATACTCATCGATTTTACATGACAACAGCATTCCAGCCAGAACGATACCTGTGAAAAGGCAATCAGTACATATGATTATGTACGTAATGACAGACCATGAGACAGTACATATGATTATGTACATAATGATATGTCATGTGACAAATTCGATATGTAAATGTATGTAGGTCTATCTTTATCTGTCTATCTATCAGTACATATGATCTATCTATGAGTACATATGATCTATCTGTCGATCTATCTATCTATCTATCTATCTATCTATCTATCTATCTATCTATCTATCTATCTATCTATCTATCTATCCATCTGTCTGTCTGTCTATCTATCTGTCTATCTCTCTGTCTGCCTGCCTGTCTGTCTGTCTATCTATCTATCTTCTGTTTGTCTGTCTGTTTGTCTGTCTGTTTGTTTGTCTATCTGTCTGTCTATCTCTCTCTCTCTCTCTCTCTCTCTCCGTTTTATATATATAAAGGTATCTGATATATCCTTTGTAAAACAATATTGGCTCTACATTAAAGAGTAAGTACAGTTTGAAACAACTGACGGTAATGATGATGATAATAATCCTGCTAACAACAACAGCACAAAAAGTCAAAGTCAGTTTAAGCACCTTGTGTTATGTTGTGCTGCTTTTTTAAACATTTGGTATTATATTGCATTGTGTTGAAGTGCATTGAATCATGCTTATTTATACTGATATCAATGTCTATATTTATATGTATCCATTTTGCTTGGTGTCACAATGGATTTGCCATGTGAAATTTGACTGCTTTTCCGGGTAGAGCGCGTCACGTTGTACAGAGCCCCACATGCTTTCGTTTTTTTTTATTTTTTATATGATTGTATTATCTATGTTCGTATGTGTCTGCGCATGTTTATCTATGTTCGTATGTGCCTGTGCATGTTTATCTATGAAACTGGATTTTTTCCCCACAGAGTCTTGCCCTGGACATTGTGTGCTCAATGCGTGCTGCACAAGGGACATACGTTTTTTGTCTCATCCAAAAGACTAACATAGACAACCACTGAAGATGTAATGGGGGATACAGGGGGGGGGGGGAGGCGTGGGGAGAGGGAGAAAAACAGCTTTGTCCGATCCGTGATTTGAATCCAGGATTCTTGCATCCTAAGGTAGGAACTTATACCCACGAAGCCACACACTCCGTGATGCATTACATATTATTGCCCTTGACTACACGGCGTTGCATTGTATTGTAATCGAGTGTGTTATACTAGACTGGATTCTTTTATAGTGCATTACCTCCGTTTTCGTTATAGACGTACTGTATCATGTAGTAACGTATCAGTTTGCACCGCATATACTGTGTGTACGTATATACGCAGACGTATCGGTTATAGTGAACCCCTTGTCTTTCACTTTCAATGTCATTTTCTCAACATGGCGTTTCCGTGCTTGGAACAGATTCCACATGTCCTGACGCCATAGACGCCATGTGATGAATAAGATCTAAAATGATCATGGCATATACCCTATAATATGCCCATAAGCCCTACGCACTAGCAAGGTCTTGGCAAAAACCTGTGCCGTCCGAAGATTGACTCCATAACCCCAGTTCGATGAGCACAGCGCTCTAACAATACAGTCAATGGACTACTGGAAATCTGTGTTATGTTCAAGGATTGAACCCACAACCCCTACGCAATGAGCACAGAGGTCTAACAACATAGTTAATGGACCACTCGAAATCTGCGTCATGTTCAAGGATTGAACCCACAACCTCTACGTAATGAGCACTGCACTACAACAACATAGTTAATGGACCACTGGAAATCTGTGTCATGTCCGAGGGGTTGAAGCCAGTGTCTTTGAGTGCCAGGTTCACCGAACAAGGGTGCGTACGACTGACTGGACGATATTTTTTCTCAGCGTTTGAATAAAATCTACCCATTTATTTCTCTACTTATTTGAAAAATGTGGCAGTAAGGTAAGTCGTGGCGAAATGAACGAATGATGGATAGGGCAAAGGTTCAAATGTATCTAAAAAAAGGAAGTTGTAATTACCTGTACCTGAATTTTTTGGCTTCAGGTGAATTGACAGCGCTCAGTTTGATGTACAACACTCGAATAATGCTCAGGAACAACACGAAACTGATCTGTTGGACAAAAAAAGGACAAACACTTTTTTGTCTGTTATTATTACGCACATAGATACCGAAAGACACACAGACATATACAGATATGCAAAAGGACAGACACTTTGTTGCTTAAGTTAACACACACAGAAACCGAAAAACACAGTCACATGGACACAAACACAGATCTGCAAAAGGACAAACACATTGTTTTGCCTCTGCTATTTTTTACACACATAGATACCGAAAGACACACACAGATTTATGGACACAGACACAGATATGCATACATGGACACAGGTATATATACATGATCGCACGAGCGCGTGCGCCCATCCGTATACGCCCTTACGTATCCTTACGCGCACACACACACATACACACACAAGCCGTCATCCCATTTTGCTTATAGATAGTCTGGAATGACTTCAATACAGAGACTTGTCGTGTTCCCAAAAGTATGAGATGTTGTGGATTCAAATTGAACGATACACTCCTTTTTCATACAAACACAAACACACGTGTCTAACATGGCGGGCAACTTACCGCCAGTGATGCTACAATGGGTCCCTTCATGATCCAGAAAAAGGGCTCTGTCGGGTGAGTGTTCCAGCATCTGAAATATATCAATCATTGCAGTTTTTTGGTACTGTTTTCTCCTTTCTGAAATAAGTAATCCACCCCACCCACCCCCTCTAAGAATGGGTAACAAGCTAATCAAACCCTTCTAACACTCTCGCTTCGAAAAAGATGTTACAGAAAATCTAAATTGTGTACTTCTAAAGGTCATTAGGACTTTGCAGATTTACAGTCGTTACAAAACCTTCCGCAACAAGTATTGATTTAGGGCATGTTTTTATCTGTGTGACCTTTACTGTGACACATTGTCTTCCAAGCTGTATGCATTTGTGGCTCCTCCACGCGTTCCTGGTCCATACCTTTGACCACGACTGGGCATAGATCCATCCAGAAAGTGCAGAGAAAATCTTCCTAATACAGTCGGGTAACGGACAGAGAGAGAGAGAGAGACAGAGAGAGAGAGAGAGACAGACAGATAGACACATACATACACACACGCACACGGGCAGTGCTATGAATTACACACACACACACACCACACACACACACACACACACACACACACACACACACACACACACACACACACACACACACACACACACACACACACACACACACACACACACACAACTACATCACACTCTCATCTTTCCGAACATTGTGAAGTTGCGTCCTTATTTTCAAAGGAGAATAAATAACACGAGCAACAAAGAAAGAAAATAAAACAGTGTATGTCTGCAGCTGCTGTTTTGGTTCGGTCAAGAAAGTGTTACATGTTGTAATCATCCGTCTTCGTTGCATAATACTAATGGTTTAGCACAAATGCACTCATCCACATTCAGGTCGCCACATTCTGTTACAACAGAAAAAATCTTAATTGAGTCAGTGTCATCCCCATCTGTCCCTGTGATTTTTCCCTCCGTTAGCGATGAAATTGTGCACGTCAAGCTGCTGTTTGCAGTTTGTTCAAATGAGATTCATCACACTCGGACAATTAACCCCATATGCACTCAACCTAAATCTGCCAGTAATCATCTGACAGACTTCTGTACTCTGCCCAAAAGCCTTTAACCCTTTGATTTCCGTATCCCATCCATCGACTGCAAAAACTTAACCCTTTGACCCCCCCTCACCTTATCCACCGGCTTCCTGCAAGAAACTGGTGGATAGGGTGAGGGAGTCAAAGGGTTAAGTTTTTGCTTTGCTTGCATGGTTGACAGTGCAACATGCAGATGGATAGGATGTGCGGGAGTTAAAGGGTTAAACAGGAAGCGGGGAACGGGAGAGAAACCTACGAAACACTGGGCTTACACTATCAGAATGATTGAAACATTAAGATGGACAGCAAACAGGACAGGTTCTATGTTTCGGGCTGAAACTGAACTCGACATACGAAAATTTGGGTCCACGGCTGTATCAAAAGAACCAGCAAGCTATTTGGTGAGGTGGCCCAGAGATTAACCCTTTGGCTCCTGCACCCCGGCCACCAGCAACCTGCACTATCAACCATGCCAGCAAAGCAAAAACGTAACCCTTTGATTCCCTCACCCTATCCACCGGCATCTTGCAGGAGGAAGCTGGTGGATAGGGTGAAGCAGTCAAAGGGTTAAATTTTTGCAGTTGATGGATAGGGTGTGGGAGTCAAAGGGTTTTACAGCGTCCACTAAGGAAGCGAGAGGTCCTCGGTTTGATTTCCAGTTGGAAGGTCATTCACAATGCCAGATCTAATGGTTTGGGTTCTAGCGGTTTGGATGAAACGATAAGCGATCACAAAAGTACTGCAGAAATCTTAGATTAACTGAAAACATGGCACTGTTTCGCGTTGATTAAAACACACACAGATTCGGTATCTGATTTAGTTATTCTTCTTGGGAAGATGTATACCTATAAATGCGAATTTGAAAAGACTTCCAAAGACAACCTATTTTTAAAAAAATGGCTTCAAAATACCAATGTATTAATGCAAACCTACTGGTCAGGTCGGATAGATGTATCCGCTACTGGTAACCTGGAACCCAGTACTACCTGTCACAGGGTCGAATTGCTGGCGACTAAACCAGCAACCCCACCAGTCCTCTCAGGAGGATGGTGAGGAGGATGGCTAGAAACCCTGGTGGAAATAAATTAGATCCATCAAAGGGCGCCAGCTCTGGAGAGCTACCCGCGGCCATCTAGCTAAGGGAGTAAACCCTGACAGTAAATCCGGTGTGGGGCCCCTAAGGCGGTTGGATGGCAAACTTTGTCACTTTCCGGCAGCTCCTGCGGCCGCGTTGGCACCAAAACGTAACAGCCCTGCTGTTCCTTTGGATCTGTCAGCGAGGTGGAGAGGGGGGACAAGTTGCATGGGCAACAGCCTGTCTTCCATATTACACTGCCCAGGCTTACATCCGTCCATTCATCCACAAACACTCTGCACCTACTAACACCTAGTGTCGGCACAACACGGGAAGGAACAGATACCGGTGATAAGTCATTGCTCAACTGGCGTAGAGCTGACGCCAGGGGTTGCTTTTAACGGTGGGAGAGACCTTCGTGTCTTACTGGACAGCTACCGCCCACCTAAGCTGGGCAGCCCCCAGCCAGTTAGGTGCTGTCCCGCCACGACCTGCCTTATTCATTGGGTGCATGAAGATTAGGAGAAAATCTGACAAGCAGGTCGTTAATTACCGCACCAAACAAAAAGAAAAATTCAAATTGAAGAAACGGATCAGGAAAAGGATCAGCAGTGAAACTGGGCTGTTGGAATGTCCGAACAATGATGCCTGGGCTCTCCCAAGATCTGCAAGACATCAGCGACGCCAGAAAAACCGCCGTCATAAACAGCGAACTAAAGAGGCTCAATGTGGACATTGCCACGCTGCAGGAAACACGGCTGGCTGAATACTAATGGAAAGGGACTACACCTTCTTCTGGCAAGGAAAGAGTTCTGATGCCCCAAGAGAGCACGGAGTAGGCTTTGCAGTAAGGAACAGCCTGCTGAACATGATTGAACCAGGCAGCGGCGGTTCAGAACGACTCTTGACTCTCCGCCTCAACACCACCGAAGGCTATGTCACTCTCATCAGCGTTTATGCCCCAACTCTGTCCGCCTCTCCAGACACCAAGGATGAGTTCTACGAAAATCTTGCATCAACCATAAGGAAATCCCCAGGACAGAACAACTTGTTCTCCTGGGCGACTTCAACGCCAGAGTGGGTGCAGACAATGACTCATGGCCCTTCTGCCTCGGTTCCTTTGGAGTAGGGAAAATGAATGAGAATGGACAGCGACTGCTTGAGTTTTGTGCCTGCCATGAACTGTGCATCGCCAACTCCTTCTTCAAGACGAAGCCTCAGCACAAAGTCTCGTGGAGGCATCCCCGCTCAAAACATTGGCACCAACTGGATTTGATCCTAGTAAGACGTGCCGCTATCAAAAACGTTCTCCACACTCGCTCTTATCACAGCGCAGACTGCGACACAGACCACTCTCTGGTATGTTGCAAGATCAGGCTACAACCAAAGAAGTTCCACTGCTCAAAGAAACAAGGGAACCCTCGCACCCTCGCATTGACGTCAGCAAGATGTCTCAGCCAGATCTTGTAGAACAGTTCGCAGAGGCCTTTCAGAGAGAATACGATGCATTGCAGCCCAGAGACTCTGCCACTGAGAGATGGGAAACGCTACGAGACACCATGCACCGCATTGCTATGGCCACCTTTGGGAAGAAAACTGTGAAGTCCCACGACTGGTTTGAGGCCAAATCATCAGAGATGACTCCCACTGTTGAGGCCAAGCGTGCCGCACTCACCAAGTATAAGCGGTCACCCAGTGAGACGAACCTGCAAATCCTCAGGGTTGCCAGAAGTAAGGTTCAGCTTAACGCCAGGCGCTGCGCAAACGAGTACTGGACAGAGCTCAGCGAAGAGATACAGATTGCTGCTGAAAGAGGCAACATCCGAGGAATGTATGATGGCATCAAGAAGGCACTGGGACCAACACAGAGCAAGATCGCCCCCCTCAAATCCTCCACTGGGGAAGTAATCAGCAATCCTAGCCAACAGATGGAAAGATGGGCGGAACACTACTCCGACCTCTACTCCACACAGAACATGGTGTCCCCCTTAGCCCTTGATGCCATCAAGTGCATGCCGGTAATGGAAGAACTTGACGCAGAGCCAACTGCGGACGAACTCAGCAAGGCCATTGATAGCCTGGCATCAGGGAAGGCACCTGGCAACGACGGAATTCCCCCAGACCTCATCAAGCACTGCAAGACTTCTCTTCTGCACCCTTTGCACGCAGTTCTCTGTCAGTGTTGGAATGAGGGAGCTGTACCACAGGACATGAGGGACGTCAAGATCGTCACCCTGTACAAAAACAAGGGCGAAAGGAGCGACTGCAACAACTACAGAGGTATCTCGCTCCTCAGCATTGTTGGCAAAGTCTATGCTCGGGTCCTCCTAATCCGCCTGCAGAAATTGGCTGAACGCGTCTATCCGGAATCACAGTGTGGTTTTCGAGCAGAGAGATCCACGGTAGACACCAAGGATAAGTTCTACGAAAATCTTGCATCAACCATAAGGAACATCCCCAGGACAGAACAACTTGTTCTCCTGGGCGACTTCAACGCCAGAGTGGGTGCAGACAATGACTCATGGCCCTTCTGCCTCGGTTCCTTTGGAGTAGGGAAAATGAATGAGAATGGACAGCGACTGCTTGAGTTTTGTGCCTGCCATGAACTGTGCATCGCCAACTCCTTCTTCAAGACGAAGCCTTAGCACAAAGTCTCGTGGAGGCATCCCCGCTCAAAACATTGGCACCAACTGGATTTGATCCTAGTAAGACGTGCCGCTATCAAAAACGTTCTCCACACTCGCTCTTATCACAGCGCAGACTGCGACACAGACCACTCTCTGGTATGTTGCAAGATCAGGCTACAACCAAAGAAGTTCCACTGCTCAAAGAAACAAGGGAACCCTCGCACCCTCGCATTGACGTCAGCAAGATGTCTCAGCCAGATCTTGTAGAACAGTTCGCAGAGGCCTTTCAGAGAGAATACGATGCATTGCAGCCCAGAGACTCTGCCACTGAGAGATGGGAAACGCTACGAGACACCATGCACCGCATTGCTATGGCCACCTTTGGGAAGAAAACTGTGAAGTCCCACGACTGGTTTGAGGCCAAATCATCAGAGATGACTCCCACTGTTGAGGCCAAGCGTGCCGCACTCACCAAGTATAAGCGGTCACCCAGTGAGACGAACCTGCAAATCCTCAGGGTTGCCAGAAG